>CM047872.1:5526083-5729158 GCA_026212405.1 Petrea volubilis
AAGGCCGATCAGGTCAGCCTGTCCGAGCTCGATGATGCGGGAGCTGGCCTTGAGCATCGCCCAGGACATGAACACTCTTCAGCAAAGGGTGTTCCATGGCCTTCGTCGGCTGGAGGTCAGCCGGGCGCGTTGTGACAAGCCGAGCGGGAGGCTCGAGGAAGCAACCTCCAGGCGGATTTGGATGAAGAGCGGCAGAAAAATCAAGTCGCTCAACGGGAGATAGCCGCGGCACGGGGGAAGACTCAGGCCCTGGAGGAGCGGCTCGAGAAGCTCGAGCTGGATTTCAAGACCAGGGATGTCCTTGCTTGAGCAAGAGGTCAGCCTCCTGAGGAAGAAGGCCAAGGAGGCCTTCGTGCAGGGTGAGGAGAGAGGCCGCCGCTCGATTGAGGACCGAATTGATGGCCTCGGTCCCCGACTGGGAGAGACAAGCCGTCAAGCGGTTCGTTCGAGGACCGGTGTTCGAGTATGCTACCATCCTCCGCGGGGCGAACGATGCCTCCCTCGGATTTGAAAGAGCCTTCAAGCAGCTGAAGGCGCGCGGTGTTATCCCGCAAGATTTTTCCATGGAGGGGTACGGCCTTGATCTGAACGATGCCGGGGAGAAGGACGATGAGGATGATGAGGCGCTGCCGGCATATGAGGGTGCAGAGTTTGCACGAGTTATTTTCATTGTGGAGAGACAGGTCCGCAATGAGGAGCATAAACGCTTAGGGGAGCCTCTCTCACCGGATGTGGAGCCCGACGATCCCATCGTCCTGGACCAAGGAGGGTCACCTTTGGGGGCGACAAGTGCCCCGTCGGATGCAGTGGCGGCTGGCGCTGGGGCCGATCAAGCCGTGGAGGCGGCCATCGAGGAGGTGGCCAAGGAGATAGATGGCGCTTAAGCCATAGGATTTTAGGCCGGGCTGGACGCCCGAGAACATGTATTTTTGTTTTGTTTTTTTTTTTTTTTTTTTTTTTTTTTTTTTGAACTTTATTATGATCGATGAAATTTGTGTGAATGGTTAATGAAATTTTTCAATGGCAAGTGCCTGGTCGAAATACTATTTTCATGCTCATTTTTTATCAATGGTTTCGGCCTCGAAATACATGTTATTTAATCTGGTAAGGGAGCATAAAATGTCCAATAATAAATAATAATAAAAAGGAACTTTGAGAACTTTGAGAAATAACTTGATAATCAAAAATCGAGCTGGGGAGAATAGAGTTCGTGCATAAAACGGCGTGTTTTAGCCGGAATCTTATTCGATGATAACGATGTAATTATTAAAACAGTTGAAATAAAATACTTCATGCGAGCTAGTTTTACACGCGATGTTTTTACTCGGGCCATTATCATACGTAGAACCGTCTGAGGTTCGAGGCGTTCCAAGGACGGGGCAGTTCCCTTCCCGACATGTCCTCGAGGCGATAGGCGTTGTTTTTGCAAATCTTGGTCACTTTGAACGGACCATCCCATTTAGGGTCCAACTTTCCCACAGGGTGAGAGACCTCGACCTTCTTGGTGACCAGGTCTCCGATCTGGAATGTCCGGGGACGGACATTGCGATTATAAGCACGTGCAGTGGATGCCCGGAAGTTGTCCATCCTTCGAAGGGCGGCACACCTTCTTTCTTCGGCGAGGTCAAGCTCGGTCAGGCGAGCGTCGACGTTGGCGATCTCGTCGAAGTGCGCAACCCTAGCAGATGGGTGCAATACCTCGGCTGGTATAACGGCGTCGGAGCCATAAACTAAGGCATACGGGGTATCGCCCGTCGCAGTCCGAGGAGTGGTCCGGTATGCCCAAAGCACGCCTGGGAGCTCGTCGGCCCAATTGCCCTGTGCGCCGGACAAGGCGGTCTTGAGTCCGTGGAGAATTGTTCGGTTAGTGACTTCGACTTGACCGTTTGCCTGAGGGTTCCCTACTGAGGTGAAACGCTGCTCGATTTTGAGGCTGTTGCACCATTCCCTCACCCGATGACTTTGGAACTGGGTTCCGTTATCGGAAATGACGACCCTGGGGAATCCGAAGCGGCAGATGATGTTTTTTCAGATGAAAATTTTGACAACCGAGTCGGTGATCTTTGCAACGGTCTCCGCTTCGGCCCATTTTGTGAAATACTCGACAGCAACAATCACGAACTTCCTTTGCTCGGGAGCTTGAGGGAACGGTCCGAGGATGTCTATTCCCCATTGGTCGAATGGCCAAGATACCTCCACATTCACCATCGGAGCGGCAGGCTGGTGGACTAGATTGGCGTACAATTGGCAGGCTCGGCATCTTCAGACGAAGTCGAAACAATCTTGCATGAGATTGGGCCAGAAAAACCCTGCCCGTGATACCTTTTTGGCCAAGGACCTTGGCCCAGTATGGTTTCCGCAACACCCTTGGTATATCTCTTCGATAACTTCCCTGGCCTGCTGTGTGTTCAAGCACCGTCGAGGAGGCCCATCGAAGCTTTTCCTAAACAGGCGTCTCTGCCCGTCGAGGGCGTATCGAGAGGCCTGTTTCCGAAGTCTTTTGGCTTCGACGGGTCCCTCGGGGAGAATTCCATCCTTCAGGTAGGTGATTAGTTCCGCGATCCAATCCTCCGGGGGCTCGACGGAGAGTATGCACTGTCGCGTCCCCGACCCGGTCAAGGGTGTTGGCGAACTCAACATGGTTATTCTTCTTTCTTTGGTCCCTCTTATCGAACTGGCTAGCTTCGACAGTTGATCCGCCCTATCATTTTCTGTCCGGGGGATTTGCTCGAGAGAGAACTTGGCGAATTTTTCCTTTAACTTGTTGACCTCCTCGAGGTACTTCGTCATCGATGCTTCACGGGCGCCGTAATTGCCATTTACCTGCTCGGCCACCAACTGTGAATCGGTCAAGGCGACAAGTTCGTCCACGCCCTGGTCCAGGGCAATCTTCATCCCCGCGGCGAGGGCTTCGTACTCAGCTTCGTTGTTGGAAACCGGAAATTCAAGGCGAATGGCGAAATCGAGCTCGTTGCCCAACTCATCCCGCAGATAAACCCCGGCTCCTCCACCTGTGTTCGTGGAGGACCCATCGACCATTAGGGTCCACGGAGTTTTTGGTTCCGCTTCTGCCCTCGGGGCCACCTCTGCTAAGAAATCTGCCAGGACCTGGGCATGAATCGCGGTCCGTGGTTGGAACTGGATATCAAACTCGCCGAGCTCGACGGCCCACTTCACGAGCCGACCAGAGACATCGGGTTTGGCCAATACCTGCTTTAGTGGCTCACTGGTTAGGACCACGATGGTATGGGCCTGAAAGTATTGCCTCAACTTCCGGGCGGAGTGGACTAGAGCAAGGGCGAGCTTCTCGATGGCCAGGTAGTTCCGTTCAGGGCCTTGGAGGAGCTTGCTGAGGTAATACACCGGGCGGTGTACCCGATCCTCCACGTGCACTAGGACCGAGCTGACTGCATTTGGGGATACCGCCAGGTAGGCATAAAGGGGCTTCCCCGGAACTGGTTTCGACAGCAGAGGGGGCTCGGTCAGGTATCTTTTTACTTCGAGGAGCGCGTGCTGGCATTCCTCCGTCCATTTCCAATCCGGCACCTTCCTTAATGCCTTAAAGAATGGGAGGTTCCGATCCGCTGAGCGGGATATGAACCGATTGAGGGCGATTATGCGCCCTACTAGCCTCTGTACTTCCTTCACTGAGCTAGGCGGCTCGATGTCGAGGATGGCGCGAATCTTCGTGGGGTTGGCCTCGATCCCCCTATGGCTGACAATGTACCCGAGGAATTTGCCTCCTCGGACGCCGAACGTGCACTTGTTCGGGTTGAGTTTTAGGCCGTATTTTCTTAGGATCTCGAATGTTCGAGCCAGGTGCCCGAGATGGTCGGACCCCCGCTCACTGCGGACTATCATGTCATCGACGTACACCTCGACGGTTCTCCCGATCTCTTCCCTGAACATGAGATTCACAAGTCTCTGATACGTAGCTCCGGCGTTTTTTAGCCCGAAGGGCATCACGAGGAAGCAATACGTCCCCGTCGAGACGACGAACGATGTCTTCCCACGATCCTCCTCGGCCATGTAGATCTGGTAGTAGCCTTGGAAGGCGTCCATCATGCTCATCAACTCGCACCCCGCCGTCGAGTCAACGAGTTGGTCTATCCGAGGAAGGGGATAGTGATCCTTGGGGCAGGCTTTGTTGAGATCGGTGAAGTCGTTGCACATCCGCCATCGGCCATCGCCCTTGGCAACGACGACCACGTTGCATAACCATTCGGTGAACTGGACCTCCACAATGTAGCCTGCCTCGAGGAGCTTGTTGACCTCCTCCTCGATGATTCGGTTTCGAGCTTCACAAAATATCCTCTTTTTCTGCCTCACCGGCCTGAACGATGGGCCCGCGTTGAGGCGATGAACAATGACTTCGGGATCGATTCCTGGAAAGTCTGAGGCCTTCCAAGCAAAGACATCGGCATTTGCCCGGAGGAAATCGACCAACATGACCTCGTGATGCGGGTCGAGGGTCAATCCTACCTGGGTGGTCTTGGATGGATCGCCCTCTACGAGCTGGATTGTCTTGAAATCTTCCGCTGGCGTCATCTTTTCTTCCTCTAGCCTCCTCCGCTTTGCCGGGTCGATTTCGGAGGACTCGGGGACGTCCATTCGTGAAGCGGCTGCTTCGACTAGTCGGGGTGCCGGAGTCTTCTTCCCTTCGACGGAGGCCGAGTAACACTTCCAGGCGTCCAGGATCCGACATGTGACTTGCCCGACCCCCGCGGGCGTGGGGAACTTCATCTTTAAGTGGTACGTGGACACCACCGCCCTAAACGCATTAAGAGCGGGTCGTCCGAGGATGATGTTGTAAGCAAACGGAGCATCAACTACTAGATACTGGACCATCATAGTCTTTCTTCTCGGGGCCTCCCCCAACGAGGTGGGGAGTTGAATCATCCCGAGAGGGACCACCTCGGAACCCCCAAAGCCGATGAGAGGGGTCTGTACGGGGGAGAGCGTGTATCCTCCTAAGTCCATTTTGGCGAAGGTGTTGGCGAAGATGATGTTGGCGGAGCTCCCATTGTCGATCAGGGTCTTTGCCACGGAGTAGTTGGCTACGTCCAAATTAATGACCATTGGGTAATCCGGCGTGTCCTCCAGTCCTTCTGTCTTCGGGATGTGTGCAAGATCAAGGTCGGAGAATTCGAGTGACTCCGACGTCGGCGTCGCTGCCTCTGATACGGTGTTGACGTGCAGCCTCTCATGGTAGTAGCGCTCTTCGATACGGTATCGGGCCTGGTCGAGGCGCCTCTCCACCTGTCTTCTTCTGCTCTTAGTGTCTCCACCACTAGGTCCTCCCGCAATGGTGTGGATCATCCCCCTGACCGGGAGGTTATCCTGTGTGGCAGGCTGTTTGTCGTCCCGACCGGATGGCGTGTAATCTCGTCGAGGAGAGCGAGACCGAGTCCTCTTCGGCGGCTCGTGTTCATCGTCCATGGAGGACGGGGAGTTACGTCGGCGGCTTCCCTCACCCTGGCGACCCTGTCCTTGCCTTTTCACGTATTTCTTGATCTCCGGACGGCCCAGGTCGATGAGGCGCTGTATTTCCTTCTTGAGGGCATAGCAGCCCTCGGTGTCATGATTTCCCACTTGCTTATGGAATGCACAATATTTGTTTCCTCTCGGGGGGGCTCCGTCCACGTCCTGGATCTTCCTTGGTCTTCGGAAAACCGTCGGGTCGCTGGCGTTGATTGTGGCGAAGATCTCTTTCCTCGACATGACCAACGGGGTGAGCTCGTTGTCTCGTCGTCGGTCCTTCCTTTCCCCGACCTGTGGCCTCCTTTTAAACCTCATGTCCTCGACATTCATGTATTGTTGAGCGATGGACATGACTTTCTCCATGGTGGCCGGGCGCTTCCTGGCCAAATGGTCCGAGCATACTTGATTTCGGATGGCCCCCATGATTACGTCGAGGAGGAAGTCCATCTGGACGCTTTCGACCTTGAGCAGCTCGGTGTTGAATCGGTTAAAGAAGTCCCTCAGAGACTCGCCCTCCTTTTGTCGAATCTTATGCAAATGGGATGGGGGCAGCTTCGCCAGGCTTTTCGTCTGGAAATGGTTGACGAACTTTATCGCCAAATCGGCGAAGCTTCTGATCGAACCTGGGGCTTGGCGGACGTACCATTGCGAGGCTACTCCCTGAAAAGTCGTAACCAGCAACTTCGCGGCGAAGTCATCGTCGATCATGTGCACGCGCATGGCGTGTTTGAATTGTATTAGGTGTTCTTTGGGATCCGCTTCTCCATTGTATCGGGGCAAGTCGGTCGGGATTCGGACCCCTCTGGGTGCTCGGGCTCGTTGAAGGTCTGCGCTTAGCGGGTCTGCCTCGTCCGGCACGAAGTATCGCTGAGCCGACCCCTGTCCGGAGCGGTGAGATACCTCCTCGAGCTTCCGGTTAAGATCTTCCATCCGATGCGAAAGTTCCCCAACATCATCACGGGATCTTTCTCCGCGGCGGACCTCGTCGATCCTCCGCTGGATCTCCGTGGCCTGGTGGGAGATTTCTTCCAACCGTTCTCTGTGATTCCGTGCAGGATGCCCTGAGGACGCCCCCACAGAGGATTCTTCAACTTCCTCCGCCGGTCGAGGAGGCGGGGGCCGTCTCTCTCTGCGGACCTCCCTTGTCGTGGGGATCCGTTCGCGCACCGGCGCGTCATCCCGCTCGGCGTCGGTTGCCCGAACGCCTCGCGGGGGGCGAATTTCCTCCCTCATCGGATGAGGTCTTCAGCAGTGGCAGCCGGGGCGGGGACTGGGTTCATCCGCCTGATCTCGTGTAGGAGCGTATTGAACTGATCAGCCGTCAGAACGACGAGGTTCTGTCCGGCGGGAGGCGTAGGTGCTGGCCCGATGGCTTGCGGGGCAGCGTGAGGTGGGATGACGTGAGTTTCGGGAACAGGATGGGCGGTGGTTTGCGGGGCCCCTGACTCTGTTCCGGTCCTTCGTGTGTTTACCATTTTCTCACTTGCTCGAATAGAAGGCCCCTTCCTCTAGTGCCAAAATGATGTGGTCGGATTTTGTCCTGCGGTATACGTCACTTCGTCCTGGGAGTAAGTGTCCGAATCCGGTCAGGTATATCCGAGTAGGGGTGTCTGAATGCTGGTCGGGTCCTATTCTGCAAGGATGGAGCACACGTGAGACTAGCCGGAAGTGTCTCCGGCGAAGACCCTCCGACGCTCAAGTCAGAATTCGGGCAGGTGAACAGTAATTGATATTCAGCGTATCGGTAGATAAAAGTTGTCTTACCCAATGAATAGTGTCGCCGTACTATTTATAATAATAAAAAATAGGTGGGTCGGACCAGAATTAGGTTGGCCCAATCCCGTTGCTGGAAACGGGCATTCGCCTTGACGCGCTGTGGGCGCGTGGGGTGCATTCCTCCGAGGATGAAGTATTGTGGACATCGAACATGTCATTTCATCGAGGGGTGTGGCGAACTCTGGCCGAATAAGGCCGTCAAGAAAGAGAAGGGCCTGATCGGGATAGGCCTGACACGCGGCGATAGGGGGATGGCGGCATGCACTGACCTGAATCCGACGTGTAAGCTGAGGAGGAGCGCACGTGGCCAGGGTGGATTTGGCCACATCAACTTGTAGTATACTATGAATATAATAGGCAGATTTCTATTTATTTAAAAAAAAATGATTCGGAAAACATAGTAGTTATCCGCATGTGTCATCATTTAAATGTATCTCTATATTGTGTTTAACAAATGTCCTCGATCTATATAGTCCATCCAAATCTATATTATTATAAATAGAAATAATTTTTTTGAGTCAATCGTATTATCTTGATCAAATTTATTCTTATAGTCTGAAATATATTAATTGTTGAAAACAATAGTAATGATATTTTGATATTAGTTGTGAATTCTTTTATTATTATTATTTTTAAATTATTCAAATCCTATCAACTGTCAAAGTTGAACCTTTAAAATGCTCTTTAAATCAATTCACACATATAGATATATATATAAAAAAAAATTGATAAAAAATTATCTAACTCTACACAAACTTAGGACTTACAATTTATTTTAATTATTTAGTTAGTACAATCGAATTACCCACACAATTTAAAGAAAGGATTAAAGAAATTGAGCATAGATACGGGTGTATACCGTGTATTTTGCCTTGTGTATTTTTACCTTATAATCCTTTATATAAATGTGTAGTACATGTATAAAGTACAAGAAATATATGGTAGAGGGTATGTGTCATGCATTCAATTTAGTGAAATAATTGGGTGGAATACATATACACACACATATATATACATACATATCTATACTATTATATATTTGATTGAGGCCTTTTGACCATAATGTGTAATTTTGACTAAATTCTCAATTCTTAAAATTTTGAATTATTATTAATTATTTAAAATGAATTATTTGATTGGATGGCATTAATTATAAATATCTTAATTTTCTCTCTTAATCGTTGAAACCTGTCAATTATCCATAATGATATTTTTAATACTGTTTGTACTATCTTTCCCTCTCTCATAAAACATTAAGGGATAATTACTCCCCATATTCCTGAGTTTAGGCCAAATTATAAATAATACCCCCTTGTATCGGTAATTTTCAATACCGCCCTGAGTTTTATAAACTTATTGGTAAAATAGACGAAAATTATATAATGTCCAATTTGCCTCTTAAATATTTGAAATATTTTTTATTTAAAAAAATAAAAAGATAGATATATGACTGAATTAACCAAAATACCCTTTATTAATATTTTTGGGAAAAAAAATACCTTTCTTCATCAAATAAACCCTAACTCCCACCCCTCCTCCCCACCTCCCACCACCCACCCACCCCCACCAGCCAACCTCTATCCATCACCCCCACCTCCCTTCACTCAACCGAACTCACCCCCACCACCCACCCCTACCTTCCTTCACTCAATCGTCATCGTCGCCGTCGCCTCACTCCACCACTACCGCCACCTTACTCCATCGCCGCTACCGCCCTCAATCCATCAGCCCACCCCTCAACTCACTCCCACTACCCAACCCCCTAACTCATCCCCACCTCACCTCACTTCACCACTACTACTGCCGCCTCACACACCGCTCCCGCTACCGCCGCCTTTAGTCCCATTGGCCCAGCCCTCAACTCACGACCCAACCCCCTACCTCACCGCGACTGTCACTCCACCACCCCCTTCGTCGCCTCACTCATAACCCCCCCTCTCCACCGCCGCCTTAGTCCGTCACCCCACCCCTCAACTCACCCCTGCCGCCGCCGTCCTCAGATCTGAGTCTGAGATCTCAATCTCCCTCTCTACCCCCCCCCTTTCTCTCTCTCTCTCTCTCTCTCTCTCGCGCGCGCGCAGCGGCGGCAAAAGATGGCGGCAGTTGTGAGTGTGTATATATTTATAAATATTTTTTATATTATATATATGTATGTATATATTTGTAAATATTTTGTATATTATGTGTGTATATATATATATTTTTATATTATGTATATATATTTAACAAATGTGCAAATATATTTTTCTATCACAGTACAATATTTATATTATGTATAAATATTTATTATGTGCATACATATATACATTATAAATACAAAAATTTTTAAATATATTTTCTTATTTATTAAAAACAAAACATAAGGGTAAAAGAGTCTATTTATAAATGGTTAAAAAACAATCCTGTTTTCAAAAGGGCAATTTTGGAAATTCAAGTAGGTTTACGAACGTTGACCGTTAGTCAACCTAATGGAAGTTGGAAATTGTTAGACGGAAACAAAACTCAGGGGGGTATTGATAATAATCGATACAAGGGAGTGTTATTTATAATTTCACCTAAACTCAGGGGTAGTGGGAGTAATTATCCCAAAATTTAATAGTAGCTTTCAATAAAAACATATACATAAAGAAAATTATAATTAAAATATTACGTAATGCCATTAAATTAGTTATGATTTAAGGAATGTTAGGAATGTAAATATCAACATAATGTCCTTATGATAAATTTTTCCTCAAAAAAAAAAAGAAATCAATTAAAATTTATGCAGCTCAAACTTGAAAAAAATATTTTTTAGTATGATATGGCATATCCCAAATTAAATTATAATTTTAAAATATTTAAAAAAATTAAAATATGGACACAATATTATCAACAATATATTATTTCATCTTTTTATCTCCATCATTTCTTTGTATATAGTTTAACACTATATGAAAGTTTTATTATCCAATTTTTTTTTTCATTGTTGTATTTTTTTTCTTTAATTTTTTTGTATTAAATTATCAACATATTCAAATTTTATTTATTTATTGTTCTTTACTTCCTAATAAACCTTTTTTTTATTTATTCTTATTTATATAGTTTAATGTTATATGTACATTATAAAAAGTTTACATGTGATCTTGCGGTCTTTGACTAAAGTTATCTAATAAGTCACAAAATGATTTTGATAGTGGTCTTTGATTGTAATTTTGTTAATTTTGATCTCTCAAATTTTTGAATTTCTTAATTAAAAAAATTGATTGGCTAGGTCTTTTGAAATAATAATAACAACAATTAAAAACTTCATTATTGCACTCATCCATTAACATATCCAATTACGTAGTTCCACTTTTTTTATGATTTTTGATTTCCACTAAGTAAGATGTTTTGTAATTAAAATATTCATTAGAAAATGAATTGAGATACAAAAGGAAATTATTTATCTGAAGAGAGGAGAGGGGGGTATATGAAAAGAGATTCAAAATGTTTACAACATCTACTATTCATTTTTTGCAAATTTAGGGCGAAAGATTTCTTTGGGGATGTAAAAGAAGATTATAACATCCAAGATGCATCAAGAATATTTGGTATTTAATAATTTAATTATTATTTTATTTATATTTATATTTTTATAATTATTCTTTTTTTGTAAACTAAAATTTAATTTTAATTTATTTTACAATAATTCAGATCCATATATAGTTAAGTTCGTAAAAAAATCATTGTGTCACGTCTTTTAATTTGGATAATAATCCATTATTTTGCAATTTATTAACTTAAATCAATTCACAGTTGAACATTCATAACTTCAATTTTCGTTAGTTTTGGATGGAGGGGGAGCTTTTATGACATATTAAATAAATTAAAGGGAGGTCTTCGCATATTTTCAAAATAGGGAGGGTCTTTAGCATTTTAAACAAAACACTGGGAGATTTTATCAAATTTATCCAAAAAAAGTCACATGCCCCTGTTTCTGTTCATATATTCTCTCTGCGATTCTTCATTTCTTCTCCATAACTCAATAAAGCATGGAAGCAATTCTCCTGTACACCTCACTCACTGTAGCTTTCATCTTCCTAATTCTCAAACACCTCTCAACAAAACAGCACTATCACCTGCCCCCAAGCCCAGCGCAAGCCCTGCCCATCCTCGGCCACCTCCACCTCCTAAAACAGCCGCTCCACCGCACCTTCCGCCGCTTCTCCCAAGCGCACGGCCCCATTTTCTCGCTCAAGCTCGGCGTTCGCCGCGTCGTGGTGGTGTCGTCGCCGGATCTCGCTGAGGAATGCTTCACCGGCTCGAACGACATCATCTTCTCCAACCGGCCGCGCGTCCTGGTGGACAAGTACATCGGCTATGATCACACCACCATCGCCGGCGCCCCCTACGGCCACCAGTGGCGCAGCCTCCGCCGCCTCGGCGCGCAGGAGGTGCTCTCCCCTGCCCGCCTCAACGCGTTCTCGCGGATCAGACAGGACGAGATGCGGCGAACTCTACGAAGCCTAATCCACACAGACGGATATAAGAAAGTGGAACTGAGGCCGAAAATATTCGAACTAATATTCAATGTCATCATGAGGATGCTCGCCGGGAAGCGGTATTGCAGTGAAGAGCCTCGTAATAATGAGCAATTAGGGGAGCAATTTAGGGAAATGGTGAGCGAGGTTTTTGAGCACGCACAGTCGTCGAATCCAGAGGATTTTTTGCCGTTTTTACTGTGGATTGATTACAGAGGGCTGAAGAAGAAGATGGCTGCTCTGGGTAAAAAATTGGATGATTTTTACCAGAGTTTGCTGGAGGAGCATCGCCGGGAGAAGATCAGGGATACCATGATTGGGCATTTGCTGTCTCTGCAAGAGTCGGAGCCGGAATTTTACACCGATCAAATCATCAAAGGGTTTATGACAGTAAGTATTTCCATTTTTATTTTACATGAATATTTTTAACTCAACAAGGTATATAGTCCATTAGTCCCAACCTTGCCGATTATCTAGAAGTTGTAATATTTCATCTCTATTAATTAGTTAGTGTGACCACTTTATTTTGCTTGGATTATTTTCGAAAAGATATAACTAAAAAGTTCAATTTCAAAGTTATTAACTTCAATGTATTCCGTTAAAAAAGAAAAGAAAGAAGATAGAAAAACCATATTGCAGCCCGCGCCTGAATTTCTGAAATCCACCATACACCTTGTGAATTAAGTTAGCTCTGGGTGGAAAATTCTTTTCTGAATCGGATTTTAAGTTCCACATGTCACTTAATTATATCATGTATTTTATTGCTTATCAAATGAAATACATGCAGAGTAAATTATAGTCTTTGGGTACATTTCCGGAGCCTAACACCCGATTTAGGAAAGATTTCCGGCGCTGGTCCAATTTCCGTCAACGAACGTTCAGGCACACAGTTAGGTAGCATGTTTATACTTAGCCAACGAGAAAAAGACAAAGACAAAAATGCTACTAAGCTCTTCTTAGATGCTATAATTAAAGATGAAAATGCTACTAAGCTCTTTTTGAGTAGAAAGGATTCTATTATTATTATTATTATTATTGCTTCGTAAAGTCTACCTTTCCCTTTAGAATAAAGTGCTTTATTTCCCTCAATTGTGCTACTTTTACGATGCTTTTGGACAGAATTTCCAATCTTGATTAAAACTTAAGAACATAGCTCCTTAGCCCTGTCTCAAGTTAATTGCAACCTATGAATAACTAGAAACATAAAATTTTTGTATCCGAATCTGATTCTAACTAAACTTTTACGGAAAAGATATGATTAAACGCATGTAAAACCTATATTTATTTTCTTTTGGATCCAAATTCAACTAAAACATCCAATTGTTACGTACGTGTACACAGAATATGATAATTGCTGGCACGGACACATCAGTTGTGACCATAGAATGGGCAATGTCCCTTCTGCTCAACCATCCCGAAGCACTCCAAAAGGCTAAACAAGAGTTAGACACACAAATTGGGCATCGGCGTTTGGTGGAGGAACAAGATTTGCCCAACCTATATTACCTTCGCAACATCATTTCCGAGACCTTCCGCTTGTTCCCTGCCGGACCCTTGGTGGTGCCCCGTGAGTCATCAGATGAATGTAAAGTCGGGGGCTATGATGTTCCGCGCGGTACCATCTTGTTGGTTAATGCATGGGCCATTCATAGGGACCTCAAGGTGTGGGCTGAGCCCGAGAGCTTCAAACCCGAGAGATTTGAAGGGAAAGAAGTGGTGTCACAAACGTGGATGCCATTTGGTATGGGGAGGAGGGCGTGCCCGGGGTCCGGTTTGGGACATAGAATGGTGGGGCTGGCGTTGGGGTCGTTGATACAATGCTTTGAGTGGGAGAGAGTGAGTTTGGAGGAAGTTGATTTAGTTGAAGGAGTCGGGCTAACTATGCCAAAACTGAAGCCGCTAGAGGCTATGTGCAGACCAAGAGAAAGCATGGTGAAGGTTCTTCGGGAGTCAGATAGTTGATTGTAAGTTGGAATGTTAAGGCTTGCCCATATCTCGAAAATATTTGCTAGCTACGCGACTACCAATTACCCTACTCTAATAGTTGGTATAATGACATTATGTATTCAATTTTGAGCGTTTATTAATTCTCTCACGTATTCTGCAACTTTATATTTATAAGCTAAACTAGTCCAAATGGCCATAATAATACTATCCATTGTTACGTAGACTCGTGTGTCACTAGAAGCGATGAAACAGAGACAGGTATATAAATTTAATATTATCTATGATAATCTATTAAAAAAATTTATAAATTCTTCTTTTTAATTCCATCTATTTATTAACACACGTGAATATAATAGACATATCATACAAAAATAATGTAATAGAACAATTGTAGTTAAGTTTTTCGGTATACGAGGATGTAATAATATGTATCTGAATAAACTAAATGGTCTAAAAATATTACTCCACTTCAAATCGTAAAACATTTTAATATCCAAATCTCAAACTGTTGGGTGATTTTCTCCATCAATCAGTCAAATATACACGATGGAAGTATGTTTCGTGGAACTCAAGTTATTATTAGAATAAAATAGCATGATTCGATAAAAATTTAATTTAATCAAACAGAGGCGTATTCATTAAAATAGTGTACATACCGTGTCTCTCTCCAATAACACAGATTAAAATACAAAACCTCGAACCTGTCGAAGTTAATGAAAGCTTATTCTTCCACAGTCAGCGACTTAATAACTTGGAACAAATAATATATTACTAACTAATAACTATTTCGCTATGACATCACAAAATGTCTGCCTTTTTCCATGTCACAATACGCGCAAATATTAAAATTTACTAGATGAATAATAAAACAAGTAATTTGTTTTAGATTTTTCTTGTTGATGTAAAAATAAAGAAATTGAAGGGTGAAATTGTCGCGTAAAATCAATTGAATTTTTATTAGCTAACTAACAATTAGTGGGCGGGGTGGACCTTGATGGCGTAAAATGATACTAATTGGATAGCTTCAAGGAGTAAACAGACATTAACAATTCTCTGTCGCCAAAACAATAATAAAAAACGAATGGTTAGAAAAAA
This sequence comes from Petrea volubilis, assembly GCA_026212405.1. Lineage (NCBI taxonomy): Eukaryota > Viridiplantae > Streptophyta > Magnoliopsida > Lamiales > Verbenaceae > Petrea > Petrea volubilis. The sequence goes on from CM047872.1 coordinate 5,540,882, forward strand.
CATATTCCAGCCCATGCCTGATTTTCTAAAATCCTATGGCGACTGGCATGTTAGTCATCGTGAATTAAGTTAGCTGTGGAAAATTCTAATCCGGACCTGATTTAGGTGAATTTAATAAATCATATGACAAGTGTATTACACTTTCCAAGGAATTGGTCACTCTCCCTAAATTATCGATCATTCACAGGATAAGTGTAAAGCACTTGTCATATGATTAGCACTGATTCGATCGAGCTGGATCTGGACTAAAATTTCCCATTAGCTTTTCGGTTCCAATTTCCGTCAACGAAAGTCCGGGCATTTATGCTTACCAAATAAAAGAAAGAAAAAATAAAACAATATACATCATACGACAGTGACTGACTAAATAAAACGAGGTACATCGTGACCGTGAGAGGAGATAAGAATTTTATAAACTCTGCATTATTCACAATTAACTTGCCATGCCTAAGTTGAAGACATCGGAGGTCATGTGCAAGCCCAAGACCAAAGTTATTCAAGAAACAAGCACTGTGTCCGTAGGTGCTATATCTGAATTTCATTGCTGCCACATGCTTTGCTCATTTGTTTTGCTTTATTTGAAAGAGTCATAACAAATATTTCATACTGTCATACTTAGTCGGAAAGGATAGATAAGGCCGCGTATCAAACTAAAAATACAGCGACTCGCCGGTCATTATTTCATTTTTCTCCAAGAAACCCATAGTATTAATATATGATCTCTCTCTCTGTCTGTGTCTCTCTCCAATAATACAGATTAAAATACAAAATCTCACACTTGTTGAAGCTGATGGAAGCCTTCCTCCGCCTGTCAGCAACTTGATTAACAACTCTCGCTCCGATTAGGTTTAGACGATACGCACTCAACCTAATTACAACAAATTAACTCACTCTAATGACTCACATAATCATAATACAATTACTAGCTCATTAATCACTATTTTGCTAAGTGTTCATCAGCTAAGCAAAAAAGTTCACCGCCATACCTGGCAATCATCATATTTAGGTATCCAGTCATTTGTAGCTGGATTAGTTTTGAACACCAATTCTCTGTTCTTTACACCATTCTCAGAGCAGCCATCCAGTTGAAGATTATATACCTCTCCACTCTTATCAACAGCTGACGCCTTTATGAACCCACTTCCTGTCTGTTAAATCAAATAAACAATTAAGCTTTAACCCAAGGGCAACATCCAAATAAGAAATTAACGAGTGCTAAAGCAACTAAACCGTGTGATGCTGTTTGTCAATCGAATCCAATGCTTTGTAGTACTGAGTCTCCACGAACTCCTCTTGATCCACACCACTAGTTTCAGAAAAAATTGCCTGATCAACATCAAATATCACGCTATTACATCACAAAATGTTCATTTTTTTTCTCGCAGTCCCCATAAGTATTAAATATACTGAAAACTACACACAGACTCACACACATATAAAGAGAGCGAGAGAGAGATCAAAAGCTAAATTTTCAAGGACCCTTTAGGAGAAAAATAAAAACAAGTATCTTTATGCATAAAGAAATGTGAAAGAGTCAAACTTGAGACTGGTTTTGAAGGGATCGGAGCTTGTCAAACTCTGGGACATGAACATCTTCATCTGGAGCAGAGATGGTTGGTGAGATTGAATCGGACTCGCTTCGGCTGGGCTTCAGGGGCCGTTTGGGGGCGAGGGAATCGAACTGGGCGCGGACCTGCTTGTAGATTTGGATCTGCTGGGCCGCGTCCAAAACGTCGTCGCTCCGGCTGGGTTTGGTCACCGTCGGCTCCGTCATGGCGGTGGCTATTTTCAGGTGGTGAAAAATTGACAGATTTTTAAATTAGTTGTAGGTGGGCAATGTTTTTTCTTTGGTTTATGAGAGTTGTTGAGTAAACACGTGCGGGGAGGCTTCTTAAATTGTCTTCAAGCGGAAAGGAAAACTAGGGGCGAAAAAGGGGAAAGCCCAAACGTTCATCAAAGGCTCATTGGTTTTCCATTAAAAATCAATAAATGTGGTAATTCTTCTCAAAACTCGATTTGCTAGCATTTAATTAATTATATAATAATTATTAATATCCATATCTATATCTATATCTATATCTATATACTATTCTATACTTGAAGAAGAACTTTTGACCAAAATATATAATTTTGATTAAATTCTCAATTCTTAGAACTTTGAATTAATTTTAATTATTAAAGATAAATTATTTGATTGATTGGCATTAATTGTAAATTTCTTAATTCTCTCTCATAATCATTGAAACCATCAACTATCTATTATGATATTTTTAATATTTTTTGTATTCTCTCTCCCTCTCTGATAAAAGTTTAATAGTAGATTCAACAAAAACATATATATAAAAAAAACTCTAATTAAAATATTGCGTAACACTATCAAATTAGTTATGATTTAAGAAATATTAAGAATATAAATACCAATATAATGTCCTTTATGGTAAGTTTTTCCTCAATTTTTTTTTAAAAAAGCATTCAATTGAAATTTATGTAACTCAAACTTGAAAAAATGTCTTTTAATATGATATGTCATATCCAAAATTAAATTATAATTTTAAAAGGATTAAAAAAACTTAAAACGTGGGCACAATATTATGAACAATATATTATTTCATCTTTTTATATCTATCATTTCTTTGTATACAGTTTAACGTTGTATGAAAGTTTTATTATCTAATCATTTTTTTTCATTGTCGTATCTTTTATCTTTATTTTTTTTGGTATTAAATTGTCGATATATTCAAATTTTATTTTTTTATTGCTCTTTATTTCCTAATAAACCTATTTTATTTATTTATTATTATTTATATAATTTAATGTTATATGTACATTATAAAAGGTTTACATTTAATACAACGGTCTTTGACCAAAATTATCTAATAAGCCATAAAATGATTTTGGTAGTTGTCTTTGACTACAATTTGGTTAATTTTGATATCTCAAATTTTTGAATTTCTTAATTAAAAAAGGGCGAATTACAAAAACCTCCCCTAAGGTTTGGGTTTCTGTCAAAAAAATTATACAATTTTCCCGTAATAACTATTAATATATTTATTATATAATTAGTTATTCTTCCTAAACTATATACCAATTATATAATAAATAAAAAATACTTATCACGTGATTAGTGTAGATATGGCCAAACCCAGTATAAGAATTAAATTAATTTTTTTCTAGATAAATGTGCTTCTATGATAAAATATAAAAATGAACGGATGAAGTCAACATAGTAAAGGATTTTTGACCACTAGTCCTTTAGTTTAACGGTAAGGGCTTGAACTTGGTACCATTAATTTTTAAAGTTTGAACGCCTTCATTTTTTTCCTTTTTCCTTTAGGTCAATGTGATGGTAAGTGTCTCTTTCCAATTGACACTTTTAAGTTGTCTCGAATGAATTATATTAAAAAAAAAAAAAAGTAAAGTATTTTTCTGGCCAAAGATTTTTGATCTAATCAATATGTATTTTTCACTTAATAGATATTTATTTCAACTTTAGAGGCATAAGAAATTTAGGAGATATTGTAACATTGTACCCTCTAAGCGTACTGGATTGACAATGTACACTCTAAAATTCAAATTTTAGCATTTTGAACCCTTGAAAATCTATTAGTTTAGCATTTTGTACCATTTGCCAATAATTCCCATGAAAAATTTCACTGGAAGTAATATTCCAGCCATGATTAAGAAATTTGTAAAATTCAAAATTTAATCTAGAAATCAAAAGGTAATACCATAAAATCAAAACCTACACTACATATTACCAATATATAATTCATTCAAAATTCAATATCCTCATTAGCAAAAGATTGATTCAAATTGGCAAGGTCACATCTGCTATCCTCATATAGCCTCAAGAAACAAGGTTGTCGTTGAGTAACAGTAATGTGAACTTGCGTATAATAATGCATAATTCAATAAAAATACTAAGAAAAAAAAGCCAAAAAGAAATATTTTATGATATATTCTCATATAATATTTTCATGATTGTTTATTACTGAATTTCAATAGTCGAGATTCTTCATTTTGTTGCTAGAAACTAGGTAAAAACTTGTAAAGATATTGAGAAGCGCTCAAGCCGTCAATGGGCATTCATTCGCGTTTTATTTTTTCTCCAAATTTTTTTGAATTGTATCCTAATTTTTAAGAAAAAGTCAGTATTTAATTGGTTACATTATTTATTTATTTTATATAGAATATCAAATTTACCTTTTTAATTTTGGCCAGAATATTATTTTCAGTAAAAAATTTCAATGGGAATAAGTGGTGTAAAATTTCAAGTTAATATATTTTTCAGAGTGTAAATGCCAAAATTTTAATTTTAAATTATTTAATGTCTATCAAATATATTTAGATGGTACAATGTGTCAATTATCCGAAATTTTGCGTCAACATTTGAATCTTAGTAGGGTGACTATTGATGTTTATATTATATTTTTCTAGTCAAATCGATCAAAAATGGTGGGGCCCCATAAGTTCTTGGGGCCAGAAGAATATTTTTGATAGGCATGTCAATGGGTAGGGTAAAACTCTATCTTAATTCTAATCCCAAAAATATTTAATTAAAGATATCATATACCCTACCCTACCCTATTTAAATACTTATCCATTGGATATGTGTATTAGATCTATCTTATTTTTAGGATAAGGTCTCATATATTTTTTTATATTTGTCATTTTTTGATATTGTGTCTTTTTTTTTTAGCTCGCACACACAGTTAATACATACACACACATTTGCACACACAAACGCACACAATTTTCACACGCACACATTTTTTTCACACACTGCACACAGACATTTTTTTTCACACACACATATTGCACACACACATACACACACCGCATACACACACATTTTCACACACACACACACATAGTAGTGTGTGTGTGTAGTGTGTGTGTTTACATATAGTGTGTGTGTGTGTGTGTGAAAGATGTGTGCGCAATGTGTGTGTGTGTGTGTGTGAAAAATGTATGCGGTGTGTGAATACCCATTAAGTAATGATTTTGTGTATGATGTGTGAATACTCATTAGGTATTATTACTCAATGGGTAGGAACTGATAAAACCCTACCCTAACCCATTTATTTGTTATAGTATGAATTAGGATAGGATATGAATAAATTTTAAAATTTTAAAGTATAAATAAAATATGAATAAAAAATAAATGAATACGAATAAGGTAAAACACTATCCATTTACAAGCCTAGTTTTGGAGGCCGGCTAGAAAGTTGGAACTTTGTTTGGGCCGCGTGTTTAAATTAGGGTAGAAACCACAATGCCTAATGCCGACATTGCAAAAGTTGACTTCATGTCTTTATTATACAATAACCCATAAATTAACATGCACTTATTTATTTGGAAAATCAACAAAGTATATATTATCAAAATTGTGCCGAAACAATAGAATTCGGCAATTGAAATGACCACTTTGAGTAGAGCTTGTAGACAGCACAATCCGAATACAATAATGGAAGTACACAACAAAAGCAGGCTTTTCAAATGTAATACTTTTCAAGAAAAATTAATGGTAATTTAAAATTATGCACATAAAATTAAAACGTATATAGGTAATTCATTTGAACTTTTAGTACTCGAAATCATTCAAAAATACCAGGGTCTCTTGCTCAGGGACGGTTCTTTTTTGGGACATAGGGGAGTCAATGGTCATGGCTCCCACAAGAATTTTTTTTTTAATTACAAACTTATATAAATATGGCCTCCAACAATTAAAATAAAATATTAATTACAATAGCCAATTGAATAAAAAAAATTAATTACATTTAAAACATTAGTTCACTACTATAACCCAAATTACATACAACAGGTAAAATGTCAATGGGCCATAAAAATTCAATTATAAACTAAAAAAAACTAGGTCCGCTAAGCATCATCATCACCGATCAACTATGGCCCAAATGAGAAATTAATTTCAATTTTCAATTGAAGAATTTCATCATATTTGATTCATTTCAAACGCTCTCACTCACTCCATCATAGCAGGCTTTTGAAACCTCACTCACTCCTGTGGATTTTAGTGATCAAGAGAAAATTAAGTTGAATTTTCACCTCTAGCATTTTCGTTCTTAGTAATTCTACCAATCCAAATTTCAAAAACTTGTCAACTATGATTGAATTGTGTCAACCCTTAACAAAAATATAAAAAGTCAAACACATTTTACTTGATGATTGGTTCTCCGACTCGTTTTCCGATCTCTACGGCTACTGTAGAAAGATTATTTTCAACAATGAAGATCATCAAGATAAGTTTGTGCAATGAAATGAAGGATGATTTTTTACGGGTAATAAGGTGACTTACACTAAAAAGGAAATAACTGAAATCTTTAATTTTAATAAAATAATTGACGATTTTATAACTGAAAAAACGATTTATAATTTCTCATACTTTGTACAATATTTTATAATATAGTTATGATACACATTATATAATTCTTTTCAAACAAATGCTACAATTAATTAATTTAATTGACCCCCCAAAAAATTTTGGTAATACTAACCACTACTTAATACCCAATGCAAGTTGATGTTACAAAGGCATATGTTGCTGAATGACCTATTGCCCTCACTTAGGAAAATCCCAATTGATTATTTATGAAGGTTTCAAATGAAAACGTATATATGGAATTTCATTGGGCAGTCATTGACAAGGATTTCCGAAACTCAAGTCCACTTGCCTATGGAATTTAAGTAACTTCTCCTCAATACATGCATCAAAAGCCGTTAGATATTGGAATTGGCCCCCGTTAAAAAACTTAGCAAAAAAACAAACCCCAACAGTCTGGAATTAACACTAGGCACATATGAAGAAGGCGACAATCTATATAATTAAAATAAATCTCTTGTTGTTCTAACAATGAGAGACAAGCACCCCTAGAAACAACGTTAAAAAAATGAAGACTTCCAATGATTTGTTTATACATATAGGAGACTTACTAAGTTCAAAAATCTCAAACTTTTTCTTTTGCATCGCTATAGTTCCAATGCTTCGGCCATTTTTACGAGCATTCGGATATTTTGTTTCCATTTCTATTTTCTTCTTGACTATATATTGTGCAACTGAAGTAGAAGGGCACAGGCCACTTTATGTCAATCTCAATTCGCCGTCGTCTCTGCAATCAAGAGGGTTTACTTTTTCCATCAGACAAGCATATGCAGGCCCAAGCCACCGCGGACCAGGCCATCGGTGATAGAATTGAAAGCTGCTATAGCATGAGTTGGTGTTATCGGGATAGTTACTGGTTCGTGGCTACAAATCTTAGTTTGTTACGAAGTTTAGTTCTTGCTGGCGGAGCTGCAAGTTTATTCGTCGATTGAACAAGATTGTTTTTGCATATTTGTTGCATTTTTCAAGTTTTTAGAAGTGATTTAGTGAAGATAAACAGCAGGTAGTTTAGGAAGATATGCCACAGATGTTTTTATGGCGTAGGTAACTGGACAAAGTTTTGGATTTTATAATGAAATCGCATTTGAGAAACATAGAAGCTTGAATGGGGTTACATAATATTCATCTTGGTTTCATAGTTATAACTATGGTTAATGGCAGTGGCGGCCACATATAGTCTTAATTGTCTTCTGGTGCATTGTTTAATGCCACTTCAGATCCTCTTCCTGTTTAGATATTGAGGTAGAATTTTCCTTTGAACATATGACTTTGTCCCATGATGTCTTATCTAACTTTTGGGAAAGGACAAATTTGTAAATATGTGGAGTAAAAAAAGGGGGAAAAACAACATTCAAACAAACCTTAATTATTAGACAAATTTAATTGTTTGTTTTTATATTTCTAAATAATTAATTTGGTGGCAGTTAGGATAAGAAAATGAAAAAAATTGTGATATTATAATAATTGATAGTGAAAAAATTATCATTAATTATATACATTTAGTGACAATAAACCTATATTGTCACAAAACATAGTTTGCTCAATGTTAATGGTGACAACATAATATAAAAAGGTGATAATATAGTGCAAAATTGACAATTAGTAACACAGTTATTGTGACAACTTAGTGATACTAGAATTTTGCCACAAAATTCTAAGAGCAATTTTTGTTATCACCAAATTGTCACTATATGTGTCATTAATAATATGGTGACAACTAAAACATGAATTCTTCTCACCATTGAGTGGTATTGTGACAACATAAAAAATATTATTGCCATAAAAAATTAATTAATGAGAAGATAGAATGTATTGTCACTTAATACAATAATTGATGACAACTTTTATATTACTACTATTAAATTTTGTCAATAATATTACTTTTTCTTGTAGTGAGTTCTAATGCCTAACCTAGTGATTCGCTTTTTATGAACAATGAATGCACTGTTATTGAAAAAAAATAAAGGAAAGTTGGTGATAATATATTAGGTAATATTCATTAACCGGTCTTATATAATTATTGCATTAAGTAACTACAAAATTTATTTTCTCACAAAAATAATTTTTACAAAATCTTTTATTTCAAATCATATTATGTATTCTATTTCATTATGTATGCAGTCTCAATTAGAACTAAACAAATTCAACGCTACAAAACTTATGTAATTTCTTCATTTATTAGCTCCCCTCATATTTGGAAACTTCCGAATCATTTCACCACATAAATCACTTGAGGATCCTACTTTCATGCAACGCCACAAGCCACATAACCTCCCAACAAATTCCCACTTATAAAAGCATCATTCTATTGCTCTTCCTTTCACAGACTACCACAACACCTCCCACCATCAACAACTCCACGTTCCTTCCAATAAGCATGGCCAAACAAATGAAGAAGGTTGAGCTTCTCGCTCTCTTTCTTCTCATCGTTAGCCCGGTTTTCATGCAAACCGAGGGCCGCCGTCTCCACAAGCCAATGAGAACAGCACCAAGCCCAGGCGACGGACACCAAGTGCACCTTGCTGCGCCGAGTTTCCGTGGTGCAGGACACGGCCATGTGCTGCGAGATCAATTGAACCAAGTGCACCCGGCTGCGCCCAGCCCCCGCGGTGAGGGACACAGCCATGTGCTGCGAGATCAATTGAATCAAGTGCGCCCGGCTGCGCCGAGCCCCCACGGTGCGGGACACGGCCACGTGCTGCGAAATCAATTGAACCAAGTGCACTCGGCTGCACCGAGCCCCCGCGGTGCAGGACACGGCTATGTGTTGCAAGATCAATTGCACCAAGTGCACCCAGCTGCGCCGAGTCCCCGCGGTTCGGGACACCGAGTGCTGCTTGCTGCGCCTAGTCCCCGCGGTGAAGGACATGACCAAGTGCTGCGAACTGCGCCTAGTCCCCGCGGCAAAGGACATAACCAAGTGCTGCTTGTTGCGCCTAGTCCCCGTGGCAAAGGACATGACCAAGTGCTGCGAACTGCGCCTAGTCCCCATGGTGAAGGACATAACCAAGTGCTGCGAACTGCGCCTAGTCCCCGTGGTGGAGGACATGACCAAGTGCTGCGAACTGCGCCTAGTCCCCGGGGTGAAGGACATGAGCAAGTGATGCGAACTGCGCCTAGTCCCCGTGGTGAAGGACATAACCAAGTGCTGCGAACTGCGCCTAGTCCCCGGGGTGAAGGACATGACCAAGTGCTGCGAACTGCGCCGAGCCCCCGCGGTGAAGGACATGACCAAGTGTTGCTTGCTGCGCCGAGTCCCCGTGGTGAAGGACACGACCAAGTGCAGCGAACTGCGCCGAGTCCGGGTGAAGGGCACAACAAACTTGACAATGCGAGCTCATTTTTCAAGAACTTCCCAGATATATTCCAAAGCCTGGGCGGTCTCTTGAAGAATTGAACACAAGGACTCATCGAGGTTTTAAGTCTAAGGTCCACTGCAGGAAATGTTGTGATGAGGGAATTTATAATATATAAATGGTGGTAGTCTGTATTCTCAATACAATTTTTACACTATCTTTATAAATGATATATTAAAAATTATTCAACTGATCCTACCATTGCCTTTTTTTTTTTTTTAGCACATTCTCCAATTATGATTCTTGAACCCCATAATGACAGACTAAACATAATGTGGATACATCTCTGTTCTGTGCAAGTACTAATTTAGGTCACATAGTTCTCCTCTAATCTTATGGCATTCAATGCTCATGTTTAACGGATAGGTCCAAAATAGTGTTTTATCTACTGGTTTATAATTTATATTCATATTATGCATATAAAATTACTTCTTTAATTATACACTTGGCCTCTATGTGAATAAAATTATTATTTTTAATTATACACTTAATCTAAAATCTTTACACTTTCATGAATTGAAATATAAGATAAAACATAATTTAAAATAGAGAGTCTTATTTGCGAATCCAAATGCTTCTAACAAAACGTGCCATATGGCTTGGGCATTGAGGCCTAACTTAAATGGGCCAGTTCTGTTGTTGGTCCATTAATATGTCTATCAATCCATAGTCTATTTAATAGGGTTGATTGTTAACAAGCTGAATTAATTGAGATTTTAAAAATTGAAGCCCGACCCAACCAGCTAATTTTAAAATCCAAAAAAATGTTGTACAACCTATAATTGTTATTATTTTGATAAAATTTCAAACTCAAATAACAATATGTAATAACTAAAAACATAAAATCAAATAACAAGAAAATTTTACTGGATTGCATAAATATAAGCATAAAAAATAATTTCGGTTGTTTAAGAATACACACATTACATTATTGAATAAAATATCTCAAAAAAGAAAGTAATGCATTATTAGTTATAACGCCATATATCTTGAATTTTATCAAAAGTCGGTATTTATATATCGTATATATGAGTTTATTCATCATTAAATAAAAGTATTATTACAACTTGGAATCGAATAATCCGATGGATTGAAGTCTCGAACTGTGTGAATTTCATAATCAAATATTATTACTGATTTCGATGTTCACGATTGTATTTAATCGATTGAATATTTTAATTAATTTTTTTGAAGAAATTTTAATTAATTAAATATACTAAAATTTAAATCCTCATCATAAATATTTAGCTCCATCTTATCTTGCAATGGCAAAATTGTCCTATTAAGCCGTGTGGCCAACACATGTTTACCTAGCGGCCCCCACCCAACAGAAAAAAAAAAGTATTAAATCATTTTAATAGAATTGACATGTACGAAAGGGTAAAAAATTCCCGCACTGCCCGGGGCAATTATCGAATATATCAATTCCTCGAGGGCCAAATCAGAAATATTCATTTTCGTGTTCAGGGTGAGCACATGGTGATACAACAATAACCACATCCACCTACCCCGCACCCCCCCACCCCCCGACTCCACCCCCTATTGCTGCTCCAAATTTCAATCCCTGGCCGAGAGAGTTGTACTGAAGCTTTACTGTTTTTTCTCCTACGATCAGTGCAAATTAATGGTGTGAAGCTGCCAATTGTCCCAGTTATCTTTCTCTTCTCTTGCCCAATCATGGAGACAATTCATCTCCCCACCGTATCAAGCTTCCCCTCAATCTCCAGAACAAAAAAATTCAAACTCAAAATCCACCAAAATTTCGCATATCCCAAGAAACCGAAACGGGCGGTGTCCATCCCCGCCGTATCCCGTTTGCCCATCGTTAAATGCTCGGCCCACTCCGACCACCACGATGACCATGATCGGCACCATCATCACCATGAGGGGGTCCATGACCATCACCACCACCATAATCATAATCACAATCATCATGGTAATTGTCACTGTGGTTCTCATGTTCCGTTGACGAAATCTCAGGAAGCTTTCCTTCGTTTTGCGGAGGTTATCAAGTGGACTGACCTGGCAAACTTCTTGAGGGAACATTTGCAGCTTTGTTGCTGCGCGGCGGCTCTGTTTCTAGCTGCCGGGGCTTGTCCTTACTTGCTTCCCAAGCCCGCCGTGAAGCCTCTTCAGCAAGCCTTCACTCTCGTCGCCTTCCCTCTTGTTGGGGTATTTGAAAATTTGAGCTACTAAATTTTGAGCATCCAGGTCATGACTCGTTATTGCTCTTCCATTGTGTGAACTTAGTTTTGAGTCTATGTTTGTTTGTTGATGTACAGGTTTCCGCATCGTTTGATGCTGCGATGGACATTGTTGGTGGCAAAATAAACATTCATGTGCTGATGGCGTTGGCTGCATTTGCATCTGTATTTATGGGGAACGCCTTGGAAGGGGGATTGTTATTGGCTATGTTTAATTTGGCGCATATTGCCGAGGAGTACTTCACAAGCAGGTCTAAGATTGATGTCAAAGAATTGAAAGAGAATCATCCTGAATTTGCGCTTGTGTTGGATGTGGAAAAAGGGAAGTCTCCGAGTTTTTCTGATTTGAAGTATGATGAAGTTCCGGTGAATGATTTGATAGTCGGATCATACATATTGGTCAAAGCTGGTGAGGTCTGTGCTTTGCTTATTTTTATACATTACGGTCCTCTTCTTGCCAATCCGTGTATGTTATGGTGTCTTTAAATTGGGCAGTGTTGATTCTGCATCTCTATAGTTTAACAACAGGCCAACTTTACTAGTTAACTTGGATGTGGTATATATTTACTTCTGGTGCTCTATGTACCTCGGTTAGGCTAAGAATAATTTTTTTAAAGAGATTTTGGTCAAGAAGTAACCCGCCTTAGAATTGAGATGCAAGTTCCCAGATGTGTAAGGCAATGATGAAAATTTTGATAAAAATCAATGCCACAATCTAAATTGGTGAAGAAAGATTGGTAATTTGGTTTTTATAAGTGTCAGTTTTTTCCTTAAGAACTAAATGTTTATTGTGAATTGTAATTCTTGTTTTATTGAAGAAAGAATTGTAATAGTCGTGAAACAAATAGATTAAGGTATGGGTACGACCTACTGGGTTTCAAAGTCCCCTTTATATTCCCAAATCTGCAGAAAATGTTTTGAGCACTTTGTAATCTTCTTTCAAAATCCATTTAGTCTGTCTCTTGGAAGAAGAGTATTATTCTGGCTCCTGGAAAATATAGACGTCAAATTGGATAGATTTTTCTATGTGCCTGCTGAAATATTCCTTGATGCACATCTCTTGATGCCTTGAATTACTCGGAATGCCAGCATATTTGGGATGGCAGATAGAACCATCTATGGCCTTTCTTTTAGCAATTTTAATGTTGTTGCCTTCCTTGTCTTTATTGCCTATATGGATTTTACCCATATCAAGTTAGCCTCACCTCCAGCTCTTGGTTCATTGTGCTCCTGTGTATTGTGTTTCTTTAGCTTAGCATGTAATTTAGTTTTTGATTCAACAGTTAAGGCTGAACCGGCTAACTGTGTATATGATGGAGCATCACTTAAAATAAAAGGACCCTCTAGGTCTTCCCCAAATTTGAGCAATCCCTTTGGCTCATTATTGATAAACAGATATTGGCCTTGGCATAATTATGTCAAATTTATGTGTGTGATGCGACAGATAACTAGTGATAATGTTCAATATCAAGTTTTGTGTCTCATTGGATAATGATTCATCTTGGTGCATAAATTGTCATCAAGTTTTCAGCGTTTACTTTTTAGTTTCACTTAAGATCCATCTAAGATTTAAAACAGTTATCACTTCTCATTAAAGATTTTCACATCTTTTAATTTAAAGTAACAGAGACAGTTTAAATTGATGGTAGCGCCTTTCTTCCCAGTTTGCATCGATACATAAGAAATCTTCTGGTTCCTTATATCCCGAATAGAAACAAGTTCCATGAAGTTGTGTACTTTATGTATGTTGTTTTGTTTGTTTATCAACATTTCTTCTTTTGTTTCTTGACTACTAAGTTTCGGAAGCATTTGGCTAAGCCATAAAATTCTAGTTAGGGCTGTAAATGGGTTACCGAAATTCGTTTACCGTTCACATCCATATCCGTTTATAGGGTGTATTATCCGTATCCGTATAGAGCGGATATTATCCGTATTCGATTACAAATATCCGAATAATAAACGGATACGGATATGATAATTGCATATCCGTTCCATTTAATATCCGTTGTGAATGTGTATCTGATGGATATATTTGTTTAATATATATCCGTTATTCGTATCCGATAAAAAATATTAAAAATTATTATTTTTATTATTATTATTATTGTTAGTCGTAGTAGTAGTAGAAGTAGTAGGTGTGTTTGTATTTATATATTATAATGTCTTCTTATAAGTAAAATAGAAAAAATCTAATTGATTCATATTTTCATAATTTATAACGAAATAAAAATATAAGTAAATATATTAACTTTGCTTATATTAATGAGCATATACTATACTTATATATATAAAAAATTCAATTAGATAAGTTATATGAATTTGATTTGATTTTTTTTTATGTAAACAAATTCGGATATTCGGATAAGTGGATTCGAATATTCAATCGGATATTTGGATAATTATAACCGAAGATGGATATTCGGATATCCGGATATCCATAATTTTGTCAAATTTTCAGAAATACTAAACGGATTCGGATATATCCGAATTCGCAAAGTATCCGTCGGATTCGAATTCGGATATGATGTTTTGAATATCCGTCGGATTCGAATACAGATACGGATACAGATATCGGAAAACTTAATCGGATACAGATTCGAATACTACATAGCTGCTCCGTTTAATATCCGTTTACAACTCTAATACTAGTAAGTATATTGAGGCTCAAGAGATGTTCTTATCTTCTAATCTGATGAACTTCAGTCTTTTGCCATTTCTACCTAAGCATAACCTTCAGACTTCAGTCTATATTGAACTGTTGAGCCCAATCATTTCCTTCTAAAACCATGAATTATAAATCTGGAAAGGAGGCTGGAGCAACTTCCTAATCCATGGTCTATGAGTCTTAGGATTTGTCTGCTATTTTGGTGAAGGGATGGTGTTGTACTTCTTGATGATTTATCAAATTTTGTTCTGATTCTGGACCATTGATAATTGCTGATTCATAGGTTTGATGTACCTTTCGTCAGTATTTTCCGTATCTATGAGTTTGTGTGGTAATGCTAATCTTCATCATGTGCAGTCAGTCCCGGTGGACTGCGAAGTCTTCCAAGGTGGATCAACTGTTACTATAGAGCACTTGACTGGGGAAGTGAAACCTGTAGAAAAGAAAGTTGGAGACAGCATTCCTGGTGGCGCTAGGAACCTGGATGGTATGATGATTGTTAAGGTATGCTTTGCAATTTCTGTGTCATAGCATATCAGGCTGAGGATATTTGGACAATGCTGAATAAGACTTAGTAAAATATTGTACATCTTGATATTTATTTTTTCCATGTTCCCTTTTTTCAACAGAATTGAAGCAGTAGGTTTCCAGAGAAGTTGGTTGGTTTAAAATTAGAAAATATTTGTTTGTTTCAGATTTGATGTTCTCGTGAACTTTTTATTTGGTGAATATCCTCCCATGCAGTATGAATTAATCTTTTCTCAAATTCTTATTAGGCATTTGACCTGAAAACCAGGAAAATGAGATTTCTTATGACATGATTGAGCTAAACAAGCTGAATCATTGTTTTTGGATATTACTATAAATTTTTTTTGGAGTATATACGTCATAGTGGTCGCTTTTGGATTCCTTTTATGGTCTTTAGCTCTGGTATTGAATCATTTCATTGTATCTGAGAAAATTCAGATTAATGGGAAGCTTTTGGTAACATGAATATTTGATGAGATGATGTGATAATTGGGGACAAGAAGTATATGACAAGTATGCCTTTCTCCATGGATTGCGAACTTTCACAATTTTAATACGTTGTCAGTGCCTGTGTCTTTGTTCAGCTTTTTGTCATTCCTTGCTAAGTTCATAAGTCAAATTTAGGCAAAAAAGACATGGAAAGAGTCAATGCTAAGCAGAATTATGCAATTGGCTGAAGAGGCTCAACAGAGTAAACCCCAGCTTCAAAGATGGCTTGATAAGTTTGGCGAGCAATACAGCAAAGCAGTTATAATTTTATCTGCCGCCATCGCATTGATGGGGCCAGTTTTCTTTAAGTGGCCATTTTTCGGTACATCAGGTATGGTTTGGTTATGTTTCTTTGAATCTTATAATTTATTTCTTGGTTATCCTGAAATTATTCATACAGTTTCATCTGGGCTGCATTTGTATCCACAAATTCATACCCCCACTCCTAAAACTATGTTTGGAACAAGGATTTTGATAAGGCAAAGTGGAGGGAAAATGAAAAGGATCAAAAATTAAAGCAAAGAGTACTATCATTTGAACCAAATAAAAAAAATTTCTTCTTATTTTTCTTACCAAAATCCAAGAACCAAACAGAGGATAAAGAGACATCATGGTGAAAGAAAATATGGAAGGAAACATAAGAACAACGACAGCTACAAATAGAACTGGTGATGATATGACAAAGAACCATATATATGTACTTGAAGGCTGCGGAGTTGGAGCCATGTTTTACCTTTTACTTTGAGCTTCTGTCAATTTGGCCTTTTATTTGTATGTGCCAGCAGTTACATTTTATCTGGGTATGGTTGATATTTAATAACTCTCTCGACTTTATTAATTTTATTTAGTTCTCTAGTTTGCAGAGGATCAGTTTACCGGGCATTGGGGCTTATGGTGGCTGCATCACCATGTGCATTGGCTGTGACACCACTGGTGTATGCAACTGCAATCAGTGCTTGTGCAAAAAAGGTATTTTTCCATTTCATGAATTGTGAAATTCAAGCTCTCTGTGTCATAGCTCATCTTAACTCAATTGTGAATGTGTTGCATCTTCTCTTGTCTTATTCAATCACTTTCATGTGATAGATGCATGATGAGCTTGCCTAATTTCAATGTTATTCCTACCCCATTCAAAATAATTTTGATTAGGTGATGCTACTGTTTCTTCAACTATAAAAAAATTGATGGAAATTTAGTTAAAAAGTATTTGCTGATTATGGCAACTTCAATATCCTGGTCAAGGGAATATCTAATTGTTAGCAATTCAATTTTGAAATTAGAATCAAAATTTTCGCAGCAAAATGAATATTTTAGAGGGGATGGAGTTTAATTAGCCACTGCCTGCCTCCAGGCAGCTGGCGTTTTCCTACACATGGAAATATTGCTTCTAAGCCTTGTAATGTAAGACTTATTTGCATATTTTGTATAACAACTGCTTTGCAAGAATAATGAGATACAAATGACTTTTCCAAAATTTTGAGTAAACTTGTTTGCTTGGACGCACAAAAATGTGTGGTTCCTCCATGGTTTCTTCCTCAGCCGGCACAATAAGCATTTACCTCTGTAACAGGGAATCTTGCTCAAGGGGGGAAATGTCCTGGATGCACTGGCTTCATGCCAGAATATTGCGTTTGATAAAACTGGCACCTTGACAACTGGTGAATTCATGTGCAAAGCAATTGAACCAATACATGGACACGTTAGCAACAATGAGAAACATATTACTTCTTGTTGTGTACCCAGCTGTGAGAAAGAAGCTCTTGCTGTGGCTGCTGCGATGGAGAAGGGAACCACACACCCTATTGGAAGGTTGCTCAGTTTTACGAGATATATCTTACATAGCATGCTGGTCAATAGCAATATACCATTTGTTTCCAGTATATATCATTATCAGCGTAATTAGTGAACAAGGGTCATACTGCGGGGTGAAGACTTGATTTAGCTCATATCACCTTTTAAGCAAACATAAAAAGATGCCCCAGCCAAAAGAACTCGTTACTTTTCTGAGTGATTTTCTGCTGGAATGCATAAGGACCTACTCATTTTCGACTTTAGTCATGACATGATACTCTAAATCATTTAGTTGGTTCTATCTTTCATCGAGAAAGTTAAACTAATTACTTAAATTTCAAATTTGTGACGGTGTTGGTGCTTGGACACAGCCACCAGAATTGAGTTATATTCTTAGTTCCTTTAATGGTGCAGAGCTGTTGTGGATCATAGCATTGGGAAGGATCTCCCTCCAGTTGCTGTTGAAAGTTTCGAGAATATGCCCGGCAGAGGACTCTTTGCTACAATATCTAGTATTGAGGTACTGAGTTTTGCAGTAATAATGAACTTTTTCAGATAATCACTTGGATATGAATTTTTACGGTCCCATTGATTTAGGATGTTGCCAATTGAAAAAGGATGTTATCAGGAGCATCTCATGTAATTGTGGTAAAACTTGACCTGCACTAAAATTTGATCCAGTTGAATGATGCCTTACGAAGTAGCATTGTTTAGGAGAGATTTAGTTTCCTTCACCTCTCCCAACCCCGCTCCCCAACAACCCCCCAACCAAAAAAAAAAAAAGAAATACCACCTAAAGAAAATGCACTTTTGTTTAACAATCGGTGAATTAATTCTGTTGTCATTCTGTTTGCTATAGCCAGGGTTTGGAGGTGGTAAACCATTAAAAGCTTCAATCGGCTCTGTGGAGTACATCACTTCTCTTTTTTCATCAGGTGATGAATCAAAAAAGATTAAAGAAGCAGTTAGCACTTCTTCTTATAGAGGTGACTTTGTTCGTGCTGCTCTTTCAGTCAATAATAAGAAGGTGATTTCTTGGTAGTTTTGTGTTGACTGATTCAAGTTTCAAGGTTAAAGCCAAGATGAAACAAAACAGGGTCTTAGCCTTCTCTCTCTCCCATGTGTAGGTCACACTATTTCATTTTGAAGATAGGCCTCGAGCTGGTTCTTTGGATGTTATAAAGTCATTACAAGATGAAGGAAATCTCCGCGTTATGATGTTAACTGGTGACCATGAGTTGAGTGCATGGAGAGTGGCAAACGCTGTTGGCATCAAAGAAGTCCACTGCAGCCTAAAGCCAGAGGACAAACTCTATCATGTGACTAGTATTTCAAGAGATACAGGTGGCACTTTCTACTATCTCCATGACTAAAACAGTTATTTTTGAGGGATTCGTCTGTTTGCTCTTTTTGTCCATTTGATCTTGCCTCTCATTGAAATGGGATATGATCAGCTTCATCCCTCGATTTACTTTTGCAGGTGGAGGCCTTATAATGGTAGGTGACGGTATTAATGATGCACCTGCCTTGGCTGCTGCCACTGTGGGTATTGTTTTAGCAGAGCGTGCCAGTGCAACTGCAATAGCTGTTGCCGATGTGCTTTTGCTGCAAGACAATATTTCCGGGGTTCCGTTCTGCGTTGCCAAATCTCGACAGACTATGTCTTTGGTATTTTCAATTTCATGGTTGTTCATGTGTTCATCCCCGATTCTCTTATAATGCTGATGTTAACGCTGTGTGTACATGCAGGTTAAGCAGAATGTTGCTCTTGCATTATCTAGCATTGTTTTGGCCTCCCTGACATCTGTCTTGGGGTTTATACCACTTTGGCTAACAGTAAGTTAATGCAAAAGAATTTTCTTTGAAGCTGCTCGCTGTTTTCTTTTCTTTTTATGTCCCCTTAATCCCCTGTTTTCTAGTTATTTATGGATAATTCATTAGAAATTTTGTAATTGTTCCTGCCATCTTTGGAGTACATCTCTATCAGTGTTTGAGTAATTGTCATATTTTAGATTTGATTGAAGTTCTTGACCATATGCGTGTCTCTTAAATTTGCAGCCATGTGTAGCTTTACTTCTACTGATTGGCAATACTTAAGATAACTTTTATCTCCATGTCAATGTCAGGTCCTTCTTCATGAAGGTGGGACTCTTCTTGTTTGTCTGAATTCCATTCGTGCTCTGAATGCCCCGTCATGGTCCTGGAGGTATGATTTTTTGCAGCTCTACGACAAATTAAAATTGCTGGTTGCACGCTTATTGCATGGCGGCACTGATCATGGCACCATCCAAGCTGCGGCATCATAACTACACCTTTTCATTCATTTTGGCTGGTCTTAGTGTTCAGGCAAGTCAACTTTTGTCAATTGTGAATAGATTGGTCCCAATTAGAGATACTACCAAATAATTTTATGTTCCTTGAGTTGTTAGGTAGAGATAGATGTGCTAGACTTATGCAACTTTTACATGCAAGGCGCAAATGAATTTGACTCTCTCCATGACTCTTGTGAGACAGTTTTTGAAATGACAACGTCGATCATAGTTGGATTGTATGCATCGAACCTTACTGTTTTTAGGAGTTGATCGTTATCTTCTTTATGTAGTTTCATTTCTCGTTGAAGTCAAATTTGCTGCTGGAATGCAGGTGTCCCTCGTGAGTTAGAGCTTTAACTTTATGGCTAGTCCTTAAATTTGTTTTGACACGGAACTGCAAAAAGATAAGGGAAGCAATTTACTTTGTTTGAGGCTTGAAATGGATATATAGCAGTACTTTGAACAAAGAATATATCACGACTCTTTAAGCGAGGACCACATTGCCAAAAGTTGAAAATCTAACTCAAAATCATTTCGGTTACATTCTATCAACCTCGTAACAAAGGTTAATATAAATTCTTTATCAAGTGTATGAACGTTCAATGTAACATAATCTACCATAGCAGAGTAAGAGACATAATGAGCATTGGAAGCTACTCTCCTTACATATTGAAAGAGACAAATTACTCCCCATGCTTTAAACACACACACGAACACAATACTCCTTTGTGTTTACAAAAACATGGCAAACACCACATGCGCACACACGCAAAAGGAGGTTAGAATTCCATTTTTCCTTTTATGATAATTGAAATGTCAAGTTGAAAACTGCCTATAGCAACCTCCTAATCAATTTCCCGAATTTAAACCACCCATAAAAAAATGATACTCCGATTAAGTTACACACACATTTCATGGTTTCATCTTCCCTCAAGAGGAAAGGGAACATTTGAGTTTTTTTTTTTCTCTTTTTTATTTGAATAAATTGCCAGATATTTCACTTCTCTTTATCCCTAAGCTTAAAACAGAGTGCGGCCTAGTATAATAGCTGCAACCCTCATTTATTGAGCGTTGTCCAGAGTCCAGATTTACATAAATTCTGTTTGGAAATATATTTGCATTTATGAATAAGGATAGTACAAGAAGGACCCATCAGGCATTATTGTACACGGTGCATTTGGTTTGTGTTTTGCAGCAAATATTTGAGGTCAGAGACATAGACAGTGTGCACTGTGCAGTAAATTTTGAAGGATAAGAACAATCTCAAAAGCATTTTCAAATCTGTCAACGAATGAAATAGCAAATAGCTGTAGCGTTTGTGGGGAAACAACCAAAAACAACTTCAATGAGGACTGAGTCACTCCCACATTCACTGCACTTAGTTTTTTGTCTGGCTTTCAGTTTCCCTTTAATCATTATGAAAAAAAAAATAGATTGAAATAAAATTTAGTCTTTTTTCCCCCCACTTTTGGGATTTTCATTTTCTATTGCACAATTTTTTTATCCCTCTTCTAGCAGATGGATAAATTTTTGAACCCCCCCAAAAAAAACAAAAAAAAAAAGGTGCAATACTTAAGGTCCCTCGCCTCTTCTCTCAACTCTTCTACCAATCTCCCCCCACTTTCCTCACTGTACAATACCAAAGTTATTTTCCAAGGCCATCTTTTTAACTTAAGAAGCTAAACAAGAAGAAACAGAGACCGTTTCTTTCCCTCTCATCATCATCTCCATCTCCATCTCTGATTTTCATTTTGTCCATAAAACGCATAAAATTAATCAATCAATCCGGCTGATTC
Organism: Petrea volubilis; assembly: GCA_026212405.1. Lineage (NCBI taxonomy): Eukaryota > Viridiplantae > Streptophyta > Magnoliopsida > Lamiales > Verbenaceae > Petrea > Petrea volubilis. The sequence continues at coordinate 5,562,423 of CM047872.1, forward strand.
CAATGCGCTTCATGGCGGCATTCCTGAAACCCTCATTCACATTAGCTTGCTGCATGCACATCCCCATCTGCTGATTATACTGCTGCTGATGATGATGATTATACTGTTGCTGCTGAATATATTGTTGTTGCTGCTGCTGATAACGATGTTGCTGTTGCTGCTGCTGCTGCTCTAATCCCATCATATAATTTCTCACCTCGGCCCTTATCATATCCTGCATCACTGCCATCAACTCCGCGCTGAACGGCATAAATACCTTGTCTTCTTGCTGCGGCCTCGGAACAGGCGCCGGTGCGGTGGCTTTTGATCCAAACGCAGCCCTGTTGTTGACAGGGGTTTGCGATTGATTCGCAGGGATCGCCGTTAATTCGGCTGGTGTTAGCGGCGGCGGAGGTGGTGGCGGAGTGGGTAGAACAGGCATCAATTGGATGGGATCGGTTTTGGATTGGGCTGACTCGGTCTTGTGATTGGTTGACTCGGCTGAGTCAACCCCAGGAAGTGAGAGGCTAAGGCTAGTCGGGGGATCGGGAGCGGACGACACCGTTTCGAGCTGCGATGGCGAGAGGCCGCCGGCTCTGGCCACCGGTTTATAGACATGAGAAGCCGACATAACGGGCAGGCTCGAATCGCTGACGTCGGACCCGGACGGGCTTCCAGGGTTGATATAAAGACCCGAGCCCGGTACGCCCGACCCGGCGCTGACGGATCTCTTCAGAGGCCGGCCCGGTTCGCTCCCAAACTCGTCGTTTTCATTGGTATTGAAGTTACCTTCATCGGAGCTCAGTGAAGAGCACTTGCGCTTGAGGGTTGAGTTCCAATGGTTCTTGATGGCGTTGTCGGTCCGGCCCGAAAGGAGGCGGGCTATGGTGGCCCATTTGTTGCCGAACTTGGCATGGGCCCGTACTATGGTCTCGTCTTCATCGGGCGTGAACGCCCGGTGCTCGACCTGGGGAGAGAGCTGGTTGCACCACCGCAAGCGACAGCTCTTGCCGGATCTCCCGGGTATGGATTTGCTGATAAGGGACCAGTTTCTCGGCCCGTGTTTCTGCACGAGCTGCTGCAACAACTCGTCCTCTTCGGGGCTCCACGGCCCCTTGATCCGATCCATATCCATCTTCTTACAAGGACCACCACCACCACTTTTATTCGCTGCCATTTTTTTTCTGGGTTTTTATCAGAGAAACATCAAAGGGAATCAAGATTAAACTTTTAGAGAGTTTTCTCCTGTAATTTTTTTTTTTTGTTTTGTTTTTTTTGGAGATTTATATTTTTTCCCTTGTTCTGAGAAATGGGGGGTATATATATGAGAGGGGGAGGGGATAGGGATGACCGGAGGGGCCGGTGGGGTTGGGGGGTTAGTAGCGTTATGGCCACCGCTTGAGGATGAATGAAGCGGTTGAAATTGGAGGGATATGGGATACAGCTGGCCAACGGACACGCGTCACATCCCAGCGCTGCACTCATTTACACATACGCAAATTCATTATTACTGTTAATCTACTTATACACCAACGGCTCTTGATATAAATAGTTGGGAATTTGGATCACTTTCGAAAGAAATTACGCATTTAAGTTTTATGTGTGTAAAAAACAATCATTCAGAAGAATGGTCGTTTATACAAATTTTCTATCAATTACCCGTTGATTTAATCGAATGAGAAACTAAATTTACTAAATATTTGAATGAAACAACAACTTTTGTACATATATTATTATTTGTATGGAATTGGACATATGGTAGATCGACCAAGCCCCCTTTTGGCTCTTTCGCCCTTTCCATGTTTTACTATTTGTTTATTTCCAATTTTGTTTCGAAATTTTTGTTGTGTCTCATCTACTTTTTCTTCTTTTTTCCGTTTAAAATTAGTTCGTTAAACTGATTTTTAGCTACCCCATTAGAAAAAATTTTAATTATTCCATTGTTTTTTATTTCTTATGATTGTCGTTGATTAGTGATTCATATCCCTATGGATAAAATACAATTAACCCGTTGAATTATGCCAATGTAACAGTTTATAATCTCTTATTATACTATGAAAATCTTCATTTAACACTTTTATGTTGATGTCGTGGTGATTGAACTACTCACACAACCGTTGCATTTCAATAATCTAAATTTGAAAAGGAAAATGAAATTCTATATTTTTCGTATGTATATTGACATAACTTATGAGTTATTCAGTTTTGAGATTTTATATATTTTTTTCCTTGTATAAAGTGGATTATAACGATATTATGTTTATTCAAATTTAGATTTGAAGCCATCACGATATATATTTCATCTGGTGTCATATGGTCATCACCGAAGCTAAAAATTGTGTGATCAATTTAATTAGAATATAATAAAAGAAGAAATCATATATATATATATATATGTGTGTGTGTGTGTGTGTGTGAACCAATTGTGGTCTCTAGACAAAAAACGATAAGCATACAAGATCAAATATAGAACATCTAGCCGCAGTTGCCGAGCGAAATTTGGTTTCTATTTCCTTATTTAAGAAAAAATGAAAAGAAAATAAAAGGTTGACCAGTTTACTTCTCAAGTCGAAATAATAATGAAACTCAGATTTTGCTAGCCTGATAATGGTTTGAAAAGTGAATTGATGATGACCGGGAAAAAAAAATGAATTATTTATTATTAGTCTCAAGGTAGATGGTTTACATTAAAAAAATAAAATGAAATAAAATAAGAATTAAAAAAAATCTTCAATAAACTGTCTATTTGGCTTTTATATACAAACTGAATGATCTAAATTTATACAATATTTTATATTTTGACAAATTTTTAAATAAATTAAAAATATTGCACATTTGAACAATTTGGTATATATATAAATTTAAATTGAACGTATAAGAAAAGTTTCAAGTCAACATAAAGGGGTCAATTGAAGGTATTCACACAATATAAGGGAATAAAATATTAATAGATTGATACAATTCAAGGGCATTCCATCTATTTTGCCTTGCTCCGGTTTAAAGGTTGTTCAACAAATATTTAAAACAAGAGAAAATATAAATTTTTTTATTTTATATGTTAGGTTTTTTCCCAAATAAATATAAATGTTTCACACTACATCCTAAATTTCTCAAATTATCTCAACTTTTACTTTTTGATTAACTTTCACTAAATATTTAAGGACGGATGCACATGATTAGAAAAATATATTTGAGATTATCACAAGATAATCTGTTAAATGCTCAAAGAAATTTCATTGAAGGATCAAAAGTTGAAATAATTTAACATATATAACATAAATGGAAAATATTTATATTTATTGGGACTAAAACTAGACACGACCTAATGTATAAGGACAAAAGTGAAAATTTTCCATTGAAACATCGTCAAATCACTTACCAAAAAATATATCCAACTTATTATACATCACACATATTAACTTTTGTTAATATATATGAAAGAATTTTTATCTTCTTCTAAAGTATTTATTAATAACTTACGTTGAATGAACACATACATGCACATTTGTATGTTCAATTAGAGAAAAAAAAAATAAAAAGGTTATGCAAAGCATCCAAATTTGAGTATGAACCTTATCATTACTCAATAGTATTTTTATACTTCGCATCAACCACTAAAGTCGATGCCTTTCTCATATTATTTCAAGTATTCATCAATCATAAATAGATTATCTTGACTTTATATATTGTTTAAGATAGTCCTAGCAAAATCTTAAAATCCACGACATATATTGACCTTCCAAATGACCGGTGGCCACACAAGCTAGTAGGCGATACTATCCACATCCAAAATCTGCAAAAACCTTTTTGAAAAAATTTCCTATCAAATCGATCGAAAATTTTAAAATTTTAGACGGAATACCATATGATATTCTTCTGCAAATGTAATGATACAAGCGCCAAATAAATATGGTACTCCAATGGATTATTTTTTGAAAATAATAAGCAAGAATTTGATGCCATTTTTTCTGACGAAGAATCAACGATTTTAAATTTTTCCGAACGTAATTTTTGTCTAAAATCATCGGAATTGTACTTCGACTAATTAATTCCATGAAATAATAATAACTTTATGTGCCGTGGTAAAACATATCAAAACGCATCATAATTTGTTAGCAAATTAACCTATATATATATATATATATATATATATATCCAAAATACTTGCATCATCATAACTAAATATTTCATAGTGTCAATTATTTTTTTAATGAAGTAAATTAAATTATTTGAGTTGCGTATGTTAGAAATTGGGTTGTATAAAAGTTGGCAGGTGACCAACTTTGACCAATAATTTAAATAAGCTCCATTTGTTACTTGTGAAGGCAAATTGAATTTTCGTATTTTATGTTACGAATAGATACGAAAAATATATTTAATCAGTCAAAATTAATTTCAAGTGAATAAGAAATTAAATGTATATAAGAGCTAATTGAATAGCTAATTAAGTTGAAATGGAGAGTAGTGGTATTTCATAAACCCATATCAAAAAAGCGAAATAAAAATTTATTGTATTTATTTCTCAAATGGCTCTCATAAAAGTTGAGCCCATTAGGGTTTACAAATGTGTAAAACGGAGAAGACATATAGGCTAGAGGTTTGATTGAATCCCATATGCGAGAGCCGCCACCGTGGTTCGTTCGGCTCGATTGAGTACTGTCTGAGCTCAATTAAAAATATATTATTTTTTGAATGAAGTCAAAATTGAAAATGGATCGAAACTAGTTCAGCCGAAAATGTGCCAATCTATGCTCGAACAACTGCAGCAAGGTGTGAACCAATTAAGCTACACCGCTTTGCCCCCAATAGCCAAAACTCTTCATCAATTATAAATAGACCCTTATTAGTTGACATTTATATCATTCACATGAAATCATTTTTAATGTTTTGTATTTCACTCTAAAAACTTTCTGAAAGTATTCATAAACATTCTTAGAGTTCAAAATACATTTTAAGTTCCTTTTTTTTTTTTTTTTTTTTTGGAAAATTTTGAGCATTGTCTTAAACTGTAAGCACTAGCATGGAACAATTTCGTTTTAAAAATTGAGAACCCAAATTTTGCTTAAACTTACGCATAATCAAATCACACCCCACAAAACACTAATTTTCCGACAATATTGCGCATAGTTGGCATACATATACAAATAATAATAGAACCAAATATAACTAAATAATTAATGAGTTAATTCCCATACGATATAAAACAAAACAAATCAAAACAAAAATCTCGTTAGATTTATCGTATAATGATTGGCAATCCTACCAAATATAACCTTTAACGGTATCAAGAAACGTTAACAATAAGTAACTATATATGCAGTTGATGAAGTTCCGGTACATGTTATGTCCAAGAATATCTTCCAACTATCATGAACAAGACTGGTTATTTTGGAAGTGACAACAGGCTTTGGGAAGACTAAATTAAATTTAAAACTGAAGCTGTGCATATTCCAACTGAACTTAATGAGAGAGAGAGAGAGAGAGAGAGAGATTTTATAAAGTTTGATATTTATATTTGTGAGAAAAAAGAAAATAAAAAAAGGGGGGGCACGGAAGTGGTGAGGTGGCAGAAAACGACAAGATTGGTCGCGGAATTGGATGGCGAATCATTAGTGCAATCCTGTGAGTCCCAGGCTGTAATTAATTATTTAAACATTGGGAAGGGAATAAAATAATTACCGGGATTAGCCGGTGACCACTAAAGGCTTACCTGTATGGATTCAGGTAATCTCATTGCACGGTTTCCTATGATCCGGGGAGCGCTTTCCTACTAACTTCCTTCTTGCAACCTACTACTAATTATATTTTTTTATTTATTAATAAAAACAACCTCCTGGGATTGGGATTATTAACGGTAAATGTGAGGGGTTTAGAATAATATAAGTTGGGTTGACCGGTGAGTGGGCCATAGCTTCAGTTTTGTCACGTAAATTACATGCCTGCACCAACTGCGTTTTAAGATAATATATATATATATATATACATACATGATATTCATTTACGTTTTTTGGAATAATTTTGAGGATCAATAAGTTTTATTTTGTATATTATGAGTAAATTAAAATACGCCCATTTTATGTCAAAGGTAAAAAGGAAAAATTATGACATAAAATTTAACTTCTATTAGTTAATTAATGAAAGGAGAGGTCTTGATCTCTTTTTTGAGATTCAATCGAGCAAAGTGATACCAAAGTATTGTTTGATGGCAGGCATTATCCATTTCTTCAAAAAAAATAAAAATGGAGAATTCAAATTACATCATTTTTAGAAACTGTTCAGTGGCAGTTAAACAAAATCATAATAAATTATTAGAACAAACAGAAAACTAAATTAAACAAAATCAAAATTTGAATCTCCTATAGCATTATGCATCGCCAGTTGTAACATGATCTGACGAAAGGAAAAAAAACGATTTAAAGGTGAAAAACGAAATAGGAGTCACATAATCATGAACCTTAAGACCTCATGTTAGCAACCCGCTTGCACCGTAATTAGTGTGAGCACAAAATATTTGCTAGATGTGCGCTCTTCAATTTACGTGTGAATCAATGCCATCTTCTGTAAATTATATTGAGTTTTTGGTAGTGCTATGCTAGCAAGACTAGTGATTGCGTTGGTTATTTAAATAGTTGATATTTTTTGCATTTAAACATGAAAGTTAGGATATCGTATGTTGGATAACTTAAAAATAAATATGTAATGGTCTTTATTTTTAATAGTTTAATCTCTTAGATGAGTTGGTAATTCTATATGATATTAGAATCATACCAAGTAAAAGTTCATGTGTTTAAATCTCGTCACCACACATTTATGAAGGGGTAAAAAAATAAGAGTTTCGCATGCAAGATTTGAAAATGAAAAAGTCCGCCTATATGTATGGAGGTATGTTAGAGAATTTAAAAATAAATATATAATAATTACCATTTCTAATAATTTAAATTTTTAAATAAAATATAATGAGAAAAGTAGAAATATCATGACTGCTTCCTTTATTTCTTTTTTAAACAAAACAAAAAAAAAAAGGTGTGAATGCATAATTGGGCAAGTAAAAATATGTGTAGGCCAGGGACACATAATAGGATAAGAAAGTACGAGATCCCTATCTGTTTCTGGTACTCGTACATGCACGGTACATGTACCGAATACCTAATGCTTTTGTTGTTTCGGTATGGGTTCTTGTACTTTTTTTTCTCTCTATTTAATTTGAATTCAATGCCTATTTTTAGTGTATATTTGGAAATTTGACTCTACTTTATGAAGTCGGTGGTAAGTGGTAACAAAATTAAACAATTACGAGAAGTAGCTTCCCAATTAAAAGAAAATAATAATTGAGAAACAATATATAGGGTGATCAGCTTCAAGATTTTATCCACTAGTAATTAAAATTCACCTCTCCATACTGTTGCATTAATGCTGCTGCTTAGCTGCCGCCCTGCAAATTAAAGACTATGAATTTAATTGAATATCCAAATAAATATTCGTTGGGGGAGATTCAACATAAATGCTGGTTTGTATAATTTGTTTTTATTCTGATTTATGAAATTTGTACCACTGAAATCGAGATTCTTGATCCTTTTTTTTTAATTGATAACCGATACCAAAACTAAAAAACAAATAAAAATAAATGTGATGCATGTGGTGCCTTTCTTGAATGGGTTCAAGTCACAGTTCTAGCAACAAATGACGTTGGTGGAGTATTGAGAATATGTAGGATCGAGCTCTCAATCTAGTACGATGGCAACACATGTGAATTCAATCAGCAACGCCATCAACGAAGGTCCTTCATTGTCTAAATTAGATAAAGATCTTGAGTAACAGATCAGAGAAAAGTACCGAGAGAATTATGTAATTTGTATTGAAAAACATACGTTGAATAGTATTTTGACATTCTATATTTAGATGACGTAAGGTGTATCTTGTATTAAAACTAAGGTGACGTGTCACAATCAAATTATATAAGCACATGAAAACGGACAAAGTGTCAGAAACTATTATGTGGGAGACCACTTTAGCATAGCGTTAAAATTGTCATCAAATCCCTTGTTCGTTCTAATTAGGCTGCACGGCATTTCTCCATACTCAGGACTGTCACATGGCGCGAGGCGATTCCTCCCCATATCAAAATGAAGTTAATTTATGAAGGGATATTGGAAAGAGATAAACAAAAATATGGCTTCACATCCTTTCCTAACAAAGTTAAATTCAATTTACTACACAATGAAAATGAATTACAAAATATTCCTCTGAATCAAGGGAGTTAACTGGATTTGTCCCGATTAATCATAGTTATAGATTTGCAGCAAAGAAAATGAAAAAAAAAAAAAAAATCCGCACAAAGTGCAAATTAGGTTACAATTGTTTATATTCAAGATTCTAGTTTATGTCTTAAAAAAATTCTAGTTTATGTTTTAAATGCATTATGTTCCACAACATAATGGTTACACTTTACATATATTTATTTCATATTGCAATCCGGCATTGAATTTGAAAATGACTCTTCTACTATGATAGTAATAATACTAACGGCAACTGTATTTCATTTTATTTTCTTGTTTTTATGAAGAAGAAGAAGAATAAAAAAGAAAGGAAAAAAATGAGAACGCTGGCTGGCTAGTAGAGTTGATGACTTAATGCATAACCCCCTAACCCTAAGGAAGATTCGCGAAACCTCTCATATGAACTGTACTTTTATTGAATTTCATTTTGCTTGCCACTTTAAACTATTCAAAGGTCTCCCATCGTTTAAAGTCGAAAAAGTTCACAGTGAAAATTGCGGATCAATCTTTCTAAATCTAACACGGAGTGGACCTTTTGACCAACATTAAAGCTAACTGGATTAAGCAACACAATATCGAGAAATTGTTGGGCTGTAAAAAAGCTAGTTTTTATATTTATTTACTTTTTTCTTTAATCTTTCTGCAAAACTTAATATTAATTAGGGCAAAAAAAAATTAACTTTTCGTATGTTGAGTAAAAGAATCGAAATGCTTATTTTAAATTTAATTCCTAGTTATTTTCATTATTTCAATTTTTAATTACTCTTAACACAATAGATATTTCCAAATCTTTGTATCTATATTTTAATTGTAAGAAAACATTGAAAACCAACTATCTGGGCTAACGAGAAGAGACTTTAAATTTCTTAAATAATGTTTAGAATTTAAATTTTAAAATTATGAATAGAATAATTGAGTTGAAAAAATTACCTCTCATAATAGGCCTTCATAATATTTAAATTTGAATTAATCGGCCTATGAATCATAGTCGGATAGTTAAAATAAAAAGAAAAAGAAAAAGAAAAAGGAAACGCTGAAGCTGCAATGCAATAAATAAAAAAAAAAGAATAGATTGGAAAAGAAAAGAAAAGGGGGATTGACAAAGCGAGATATAGGAAATCGCACTATGGACGGTCTATAACTGTTGCAGGGGACAGGTGTCGGGCGTTCGTTGAACCGGTTTTTTTTTTTTTTTATCCCCAACGGCTCAAACGTACCAGCATGTGAGAAGTGGGTACTTTATCACGATCTCCGGACCGGGTTAAAGCAGACGCACGTGCTCGTTGCGCCCTCTGTTGCAGCACTCGTATTATTAACGTGATCTAATCCCATGCCTTCGTTATCCATATCTACTCCCGGGTTTACGAGATAGATTTCTTGTTGAATTATGGAATACTCGAGAAGTTGTGTATTTTTATTTGGTCCCGTTAAATTAAATTATATCATAATCATCTTATTTTACTTTATTAATTTTAATATGTTCCGAATGTTTAGGCTACATTTGTTTTTCATTTTTGATATAACTGTGGATAGTATTGATAATAGATATTGAAGATTAGCGGAATTTAAAAGTGGCAAGTGCCACTTTCAGGAAGACGAATTTAGATTTTTGATTGAAAATCTTGATAATTATTAAAAACGACTTATATTTAAGTGTGTGTGTGTGTGTGTGTGTAGATATATATAGCAAATATTGTGCTAAATTATGTTAAATATGTTTGATTTAACATTCAAAAAAATTAAAAAATACGAACAGTCAAAAATATAATTCGTGGTATGAATATTGGAAAAAATATTATTGAAACTTACGGAAGTGCCAATTTTTATCTGAAATACGTTTGGTGAAACCTCAAAGTCGAATAAATTAAAATCTAAACATAGTTTGAGCTGGTTTAGCATCTCAATATGAAATTTTATATTTATCATATAATCGATATGGTGACTATCTTAGGATGTGGAGTAAAAATATAATTCATCATCACTAAAAGAATAAAATAAAGTTACAAATTATTATGTAATATTATGAAAATTATCATTGGTCATACATATTAAACAGTACTGAAAATATCATAGTATTAGTATTTTTATAAGTTTAATAGTAATAAGATTTCCGATTCAGTTGACGTTACTATTTGTTAATAACACATCTATAGTGATAGTAAAAGATTTATAAAGAGAAACATGTATGATGAGACATATTTCGTCCCACAATGAGTGGAGACGAGGGTCTTGGTTGCCTTAAGAGCACCAGGTCCTCTCCACTATATAGACGCATTTTGAAAACCCCCTGGCCTGATGGGATCCGTCTTAATGGCTAGCAGACAGGACAGTATCTATGCAGGAGGCCACTGTGTGGCTGCTACGAATATGGGTTCATCATTTGGCGCCCACCGAAGGGCCATATAGCCTTGTGCTCTGTCCCAAGTCCCTCGTCTGGGGGGCTCATGATGAGACATACTTCGTCCCACATCGAGTGGAGACGAGGGTCTTGGTTACCTTAAGAACACCAGGTCCTCTCCACTATATAGACACGTTTTGAAAACCCCCCTAGCTTGACAGGATTCGTCTTAATGGCCAACAGGCAGGACAGTATCTATACAGGAGGCCACCGTATGGTTGCTACGAATATGGGTTCATCAATGTAAATATCCACATTTTTTTAATTACTACATATTAGTGGTGACAGTTTAAATATTAAATATTTAATTACCACTAATGACATGCAGTGATAATTCAGAATTTATATTATATTAATATGGATTGTGTAAACTCATTATTATGACAAAATAATACTACCTCCATTTCATATTATGTACCCGTTTAAGATTTTTACACACAAATTGAGAAAAAAAATTAATAGTGTATTATATTTGACAAATTTATCCTTGTTAATGACTCATTGAAAATATAAGTGGTCGAATAATTAAGAAGGCTAGATATGTGAATGTTATATAGTTATTTATGTGAGGATAAATGCAAAAAAAAATACATAAAATGTTGTTTTGTTTTTATAAAATGGTAAATATTTTGAAACAAAAACAAAATGTCAAAATGACAAATAATATGAAATGAAGGTTGTATTCATTATCATTTAATGCATATTATTTAATAGTTATCGAATATATTAATGTATTTAATTCTACTCTCAACTTTAATCTTAATCTTGACGGGTTTCCAAAAAAACTACAAAAAAAAAAAAAAAAAAAAGAATATTAGTGATAAAAAAAAATAAAACAACAATGCCAAAATTGTCATCCATAACATGCATTAAAGTGACAATACAATTCATTTTGTTACTAAATAAATCTATTTAATGGCCACAACTTTTATCATGTCGCAATATAACTAAATAGTAATATAATATTTTAATTATCACTATTAACAATAAATGATACCCGTACAATAGTGAATTTGTGACAAAGATTGTGACTATGTTTTTGTGACAATATTTTTATTTATATCAAATTGCCACAATCATAATAGGTATGTCTGAAATTACCAATGAAATTACCAATGATGAAGACCTTATGAATTACTCCATTATTTAATAAGGTACAGTTTGAATAAAATTTACACTTGATAAAGTAAATAAAATTATTTTCAAAAAGATCCCAGCCACTAAATAGATAAACTCGGAAGAAGGTTTTTGAAAGTTTCTGGAAAACTCAGGAAAAAGGGTTGGAAATTATACCGTAATTGAGGGGATAGACTTAGAATATTCGATTTTCTTTTTAAGCTACCTCACAAGTTGTGGTTCGGCATCATCCAATTTAATATGTCCACATTCCCGGTCTTTTTGTATAAAGACATTTAATATGTCCACATTCAAATTCTTTTTAAATTATTTAAATTGGCCCCACTATTAGTCTATTATTATTCGGTTACATATCATGAATAATTCGATATTTTATTGCATCATTAATTCTAATTTGAATATTTACTGATATTACATAAGTAAGCAACGTAATTCAATGGGACCGAAATAGAAATCACCAATTAATAATATCTTATTTAGGAAATTTTACAAGGGAATGAAATTACCAAATCTAAACCAGTAGATGCATATTGTCTCAAGATTTACTATTACTATTGATGCGGGTCGATTTTGGGAATTGGTCGATCTCAATCAGAAACTCTGATCGAGTGTGTGAATAAATGTATTTGATCGGAAAGTTAACCTGCAACAAGAGAAATGCAACGTGAGCTAGCCGATATAAGTTTTGGCTAAGACTTTTCGATGCTTAAGTCAGCAGATCGATTTTTGTCTAAATTTAAGCTGAGTGAGAGCATTGAGAGTAATTAATGAGTCAATCTTACCATAAATACAAGGGTATTTATAGTATGTCCATATAGATCACGCTCTGATGGGCCCATTAGGTCAAGTAGGTGGTCAAAGGCTAATGTGGACGACTCATAAGCCTAATGATAAGGTCAATAGATGTTAGCCGGCACTCCATTAATGAGGTATGGGGTTTGATGGCACCCCCATACCCTGGTTTGACCGAGCATTTAATGCTACCACGGATCCGTTGGATTCGGTATGGCCCTAGTCGATCACGAAATCGATCAGAGGGGCCAAGAAGATGGGTTCGAGGGGCCAAGGACATGGATCCAATCGAGAGAGGAATCGTCAGGCCGAGCTCGTCGATGATGATTACGAGAGGTTTGCCAAATCTGTCGATATACGGCACTCGATCGGAAATGTCTCCAAGGACTTTCAGCAGGGGGAACCGGTGAGCTCATCGCGCAAAAGACGATCGAAAATATGCCACGTCAATTATTATTATTATTATTATTAATGATGATAATATTCAATCAACATGAATGTGGTGATGTAATTTTTAATTGTTTATTTAAAACCGATTTCTTTCATCGAGAGAAAATTCGAGCTCTTTCAAAAAGACACAGACAGATGAAGGCAATCATTTGGTATCGGTCTTGTTTGACAGGAAAAGTAATACACACACTGAAGGTCTTTTCACAAATCTTTATTATTATCGCATATTTTATATTGAAGGGCTAAAAATATTGTAATATGGCTCGTCCGTATTATTCTTGTGAACTTGACTCCGAAATTGTTTTTCTTGATATGTAATATATAAATTGGAAACTTAATAAATCTATAATGTTTTTTTTTATATTTTTATCCCTTAATTGTTATAAAATTAAAACTTATTTTTAGGACAGTTAAAAAGTTAAAAACTCTGTGTGGTGCCTCCCTTGTGACGGTTGAGAAGTTAATTTACTAATCCATGTAGGCGGCCTGGCCAACTAAAAGATGGGACTTTTTTCAAAAATAACCTGAAATGGTATCCTGCGTAAAAATTTGACCTGAATTTTTTTGTGGTTCATAAACTAACCCAACTCGCCAAGGAAGAAGGCGATTTTGCTTAAATTCGCCATTCACCTTGGCGAGTTTTATAAAATATAAATATATATATTGTATGCAATGTTTTTCCGGATAAAAGATTGATAATAATAAAATAATATAACTCGCCAACAATGTTGGCGAGTTTAATTTCTAAAAAAAAAAAAAATTATGCACACAAATAGTTTACAATCGCCACTGAGTGTGGTGAATTATTTATAAAAAAAAAAAATTCCTGTTCTCGCCAGCATCCATGGCGATTTAACGCTTTTCCCGGAAAAAAAAAACAAAATTGTTTAAAATCGCCATGGAGTATGGCGATTTAAAAAAAACAATCATGGCGATTTACGATTTTCCCGGAAAAAAAAAAAAAAACTTGGTTAAAATCGCCATGGAGTATGGCGATTTAACAAAAAAAAATTTGCAATTCTCGCCAGCATCCATGGCGATTTTCAATTTTGCCGAAAAAGAAAACAAATTTGGTTAAAATTGCCATGGAGTATGGCGACTTTTAAATTTTTTTTTTTCAATTCTATATATTTATATACATATCAATATGTAATATTTTATATATTTTATATACATATCAACGTGTAATATAAAAAATACGTAATATTTATATCATACAATTTATATATTTTATATACATATCAATATGTAATATTTACTTTAAAATTATTTGAACTTTTTTTTAAGAAAAATAAAAACATCACGAAAAAATATTTTGTTGTACATACTATTATTTTTTTTAACTTTGTTATGTGGTATAATTACTTTTAAGTTTGTTGTAGTAGGAATTTTTTTTGGAAAGTATTGAAAAATATGTAAAGTATGACATTTTGCATGTTAAATTTTATTTGAAAAATATGGAAAAATATGTAATGTAAGATGTTTAAGAAATTTGTGTATTAAAATATTAGATGTTAATAATTTTTTTAAAACTAGTCATACTCAAAGGCGATTTTTGCATTTTTTATTTTTTTTTTTTCTGGTTATTTCGAATTCGCCCACAATGCATGGCGAGTTTATCATGTTTTATTTTTTTTTTCCATTTTGAAACTCGCCTGTAGAGGTGGCGAGTACAAATTAGACTCGCCATTCCGCATCGCGAGTTTATGATTTTTTCTTTTTTTTTTTTCCAATTATTTGGAACTCGCCATCATATTTGGCATGTTACAATATTTTATTATTTATAAATTTACTTACCTGAATAACATTAAAATCAGGGGAGGGGGATTAATTTTTTAAGTAAACTCGCCGCCTGTTATGGCGAGTTTAATTAAACTCGCCTTTTCCCTTTGCGATTTAAGTTAGATTTAATATCAAATATTTTTGTGGGTCAAAATTTCAAATGTAACACTTTTTTGAGTCAATTTTGAAAAAAGTCCTAAAAGATGCCATGGCTCCGTTTGCCTCCTTTAGGCTCTAATTATTGGTCACGTGAAACATAAGTCATTATCTTTTTTTATACCAGAGAGAGAGAGAAAGAGAGAGGGAGAGAGTGTAAAAATGAAATTAACAAAGAAATGAAGAGAGAGAGAGAGAGAGAGAGGGGGGGAGAGGGAGAGGGAGAGCATTAGAGAGTGGCGGGTCACGGTTGAGGAGCATGGGAGAGACAGATGGTTGATGAGATATGTGTCCACGTGTTTAGAGACAAAAGCCGTCGACCTTAGTCATGTCCGTTCCCATCTCTCCCGCCACGCAAACTCTAGTTTGTTAAATCGGGACCCACCAGCTAATTTGTCGTTTTTCACGTGCAAATGGGACATTTTCCTACAAAACAATTTTAGAATATCTATATGGAAAATTCTTGTGTCAAATTGATTTGTGGATTCCTTGTATGAATTAAACGATTTATATTATATTATATTTTTATATATTTATATATTTTAAAATAAATTAATAATTTAAATTATGTAGTGTATGTGTTGAATTTAGATTGGGTGCATGAAAAAATTCCTAATTATATATATGACGAGCATCAATATATGGGAAAAAAAATTAGAATATATTTAGTGTCAATATGAAAATTATTACTAGTCATATATGTATAATGATTTGTACAAAATATTATTTTCTCACTGTATGAATTTTCACAAATTAATAATAACTAAATATCTTGACAATATTATAATTAATAATTGTTAACACTTTATAATAATAATGAAAATTTTATTCTAAATTATAGTGGTGTATAGCATATTTCAAATTATGTCACATGGCCAAATCCTAAGCCTTCTTCCAAGTGCCACGCAAATTCCCCCTGTGCTCGAAGTGTTCTCCCAAGCCTACAAGTAATCATTTCAAGCCTCAAGCTTGCTTAAGATCTAAGCCCTTAACGCTCGAGGAGCCATAATAGTTGGCCTGGGACGATCATCAAATCTTCCATCAGGACCCTCTCTTAAATATATTGAAGTCATGTTTCTTTGAGGGCCATTCCCTCGAAGAGATAATGGACCCCAAAAGAATCAGACACCCCTCTTTGTGACTTAGAGGGTGTTTGCAAAGTTTCAATTTATTGAGATTCACTAGAAGCAAGAGAAGGATAGAGGTGTTTTTAATTTTTTTTTTTTAATCTTTTTAGCTATTTTCAAACAGTTCAAAATCAAAACTTGTGAAATAGAACACTCTTTAGTTTTTTTTCCATCCCAAAGCATGTAATCACTTTTTTCTTTTTCTTTTTTTTTTTTTTTTTTAATTTTTGAGCTTTTGCAAACACCCTCCTAATATCTTTAAGTAGATCCTAGCATTAAATGCAATGTCACATTCAAATCCATATTGCATTTGATACCTTGTCACCTTCGAATCAATCCACACTTAATTTGCCTTAAATGATCCATATATCCATCAAGTGAATGTTGACATATACGTCATACTTCCGAATTAGCCTATGGAAAACCAGCACTAAACCCTAAAATGAGAGCTTTTTTCTTCAAAAATCACTTATATTGTTCTAGGATCTTTAGTTTAATGGGCATGTACCCTGCCTTAAAGGCATAAGAAGTGTGGTGTTAGGATTCGAATTCTAATAGGTGTACATGAGTGAGTTGATATATGTATTATCAAAAAATAAAAAAAAAAAGAAAAAAAAATCGCTCATATTAATGTTCCCAGAGTAGGTAAAACATTAAGTACTCTTGAATCTCTCACACTCTTCTTGATATTTTCTCTTTTAAGCACTATTAACTTGAGCGTTGAAGAGTTTTAGTTAGTGATACTCCCAATTAACTTACATTTGTTCACATCTTGCAGCTCAAAGATTTCCCTTGCTTGAATATTACCTTCCCTCAGATTCCCACCTCCCCTCAATCTCAAGCTCAACAAAATTTAATCCCACATGAATAGGGTTGCTAAGTTATAACTATATAAGGGGAAATCATTACAAGTAAGTACTTCCTTCACGAACGAAAATTTCATAAGGGAAATTTTTTTGTTACGGATTTAAAGTATTTATGATGGATTAGTAACAAAATTCAATGTAAATAGAACTAAAAAAAAGTAATTAGTGATCGCAAGATATTTAGTAACGAAATTATCATAAATTAAATCCATTATGAAAACTAAATTTATAGTGTATTGATTCTTCACTCAAGGATATATATTTTTGTAGTGAATATCATTTATTGTCTATAAATATATTTTAAAACATGAACAGCTCCCACCTTTTAAATTATATTACGATACAATTAAAGTTTATCATTTAATAAATATTATTTATTACACAATCCAGGTTGTCATAATGTTTCCTGCAATGGTTGTCGTCGACAGTTTTTGTTTCAAATAAGTATAAAAATTGGAAAGGTCTGAGTGAAACTCTTACCACCAATTATAAGTTTTGACATTATAGTAGATGACTTTCAGTTCTATAACATTCTATATTGTGTTTTAATTGGGCATGGCTTCACGGCTATAATTCTTGTCTTGACTTTGACTATTACTATCGCTATTCATAGATAAATTCCAATAATCGGGCTATTGTGGACATTATCGTCATGATTAGCTTTTTCCTTAATGGCCAAATTTTAAACGCTTTAGAATAACTTTACATTGCGTGCATATCCTCAACAAAACTTAACCACTCCAGATCTTTTACCTAAAATGCGTTCTCATATTTTATTAAATTTTCAAAATAAGTGTATAATTACAAAAATAATTTTATATGTATAATATGAATATGTATTATGTAATTAATAAATGAAGTATCATTTCATAATAAAAGATTTTATATGCAAACTTAACACTCTACTATAAATTGGCTCGATGTTTTGATGTTAATCTAATTAATCACCGCAAGTAAAAGAAAATTTTCAACTCTCAAAGATCATATTACCATTGAATCTGTGCCCAATTTCGTTGGAATAAGATTTAATAGCGCAATTAATTAGCAAGAGTATTTAAACGCGCCCAGTGCTGATTACATGAGAGAAACTTTAAACTTGAAGTTTATAGGAATGAACATTTATGGGTGAAGAGAAATGAATGCAGGACATTTGTGTTCTGATATTTTATTGAAGAAATTTATTTAACCTAATTTAACCTCAAAAGCTGATTCATAAGAAGATGATTGCCCAAATTCAGGGATGTAGTCAGAATTTTTTGTTTAGAAGGTCAATATTGAATTTTTATAAGTTTTTAAAAGTATTTTTAATTATTTAAGAAAATTAAATTAAATTTTTTTTAAAAAAATACATATGCAATTTAATTTAATCTAGACTTGAGGAAGACCGCATTCTTCAGGCCTCTTTGGCTCCACCATTGTCCAAAGTATTATAAATTAAACCACTGAGTAAAAATCTTGATATATAAGATTTAATAAAAAAAAAAATGGTGGTGAAGAAGCTAAAGTCCAAAGAGAAAAAAAGTTGGCACAAATCGAATTGTTGAGTGTTCCCTTTAGAACCGTCAGTGAGATAGGAAAGGAAAAGCAGGTCCACTAGGATGACGGATTGAAGAGGTTGGGGGTGTGCATGACAGCTAGAGTGCATTATTAAAATAAAAACTAAGTTTCAATAATTTGAGGGGATGTGGATAGAGGTTTTGTTTGTTTATGCGTACGTAAAGATCTCCGAAAAAGACACCAGCATCTACTGCTCTGTTGCATTTCCAAAATTTGTATGATTAATATATATATATATATATATATGTGTATCGAAATTTTTTTATTAGAATTTGATTGGATTCAATCCAATAAATTATATGATAAATATATTACACTTATCAATTAATTGATAACTCTTCTTAAATTATAAATTAATTATAAAAAATATAAAATATTCATCATGTAATTAGAACTAATTCGATCGAATTGGATATTAATTAAAAAATAGAAATGATATTTATGTATGTAAACAGTCCACACCCACTCAGCTACCTACACATATCCCAGGATTCCCGCTATCGTAAGCCCATCCTTATTTTCACCCCCTGCTGCAATCGTGCACCCACTAAACAAATCGTACAATTTTATTTTATTTTAATTTTAATTTTTTTTAGAATAATTTGATTGGTAAGCATGATTATGTATTTGTTGGGACAAATACAAATGTAACGCAATACAAATAAATTATTTCAAAAGAACAAAGACAACAAATAAGAACGAAAATTCAACCGATAAAGGCCCTATATTTGGATCTCTAGGTCATCACAAATTAAATAAAGGCAATAATGCAAATGCATGGTCATTTACCAACAATCTCTTTTGTGGTGCATTAATCAATCTAAACCAATGACGGTGTTCATTTCCAACAACAATTAAGGTTTTAAATTGTTTATTAATCAGGTGTAGTTGGCCACAGAATTGTTTTTACTATCTAGGTATAGCATGACTATGTAGTTGAAAAAAAGTATGTAAGGAATATTACTTTAAAGAGTTTAGAAATAATAACATAGTTATATTGGTACACACTTTCCCTATAGTGATATTGTACTTCTAGAGGCACAGATAAATGGCCAAATTGTAATCCAAAATTGCCATATCCTTCCAAAGTACAAATTGAACTACCACCAAACCCCCAGACAGGGGAGGCCATTGTTTTATGAGAGAGATACACATGATATATTCTGATTTTGCCCATTCAACAGCTCTTTTTCCTAGTCCTCTAGAGGATATAAAAATAACCAAAATAAAGTACAATTTTGTAAATTATACCCTAGGGATGAAAAATGATGCTCCATTTTGCATCCTTCTTTGGGATTGTTTTAAAGTGCTTTTAGTTTTTGCTACAAGTTTTTAATTTGCACATTTTAGAAACATTTCTCATCATGGAGGTGGAGAAAATGATAAGAAGTTGTTTCATTTATAGATGTTAACCAAAAAACACACCCCTCCCCACACACACACACTCACTCAAAGGGAAAGGGATAGAGGACAAGAGAATTCGAATTCAGGACCTTCTTGATACCACTTTCGAATCCCCATCATTCGACTCTGAGCCTAGTGGTAGGAAGTTGTTTTATTAGTTTCTTTTTCTTTTGGATAAAAATAGATAATTGCATCATTTCATTTCACCAACCACACAATACATTTATCAACGATTTCTAATCACAAACAATGTGAAAATAAGCTATAAACACAAATCACATAAGTCAGAAAAACACCCGCACATTCGAGGGGATTCTGTTGTGATCATATTTTGTCTCATATCGGAAGGAGACGAGGGTCATGACCAGCTTATAAGCACTAGCCCTTGCTCACCTTGCGAGACGCTTTTTTAAAGGATAAAACCCCACTGTCTGAAGGCGGTGCGGGACAATACCTCACAGGAGGCCTTTCGGGTGCGACGACGAAAATGGACACGAACAAATTCGAACCTATAATTATATATTAATAAAATTTTAGGACCTTAATCTCAACCATTAGATCAAGATACATAACTTCTCATAAAAGGTGGATTATGATTTATTAGTTCTTCCAGAGTTGAACATAGGATTAATTCTGACTCTAATTTGTAAATGAAAGCACTCATGAAGGCGACTTCTCTTTTCTCCACTTTGTTTTCCTTTTCCCTCTCTCTCCTTCTTCTTCATCTTTATTTATTTATTTATTTTCAATATATGATTTAAAGGCAAGTTGCCTAATTGTGGCTTTATAATTGATCATAATTTTCATTCAACAAATCAACCTGTTTGTGGAATATGAAATGTATAGTTTATAACCAATAATCATTAAAGAATCACACAAATAATCTCTATTTCGCCCTTTTTCAAGCGCACACCACAAAAGTTTATTTATTTTTTGATGCCATATAAGAGTCGCATTAAGGCAAAAATCATTAGCTGACAAAGTAATGGTCATAAGTTGAATTTCCCGGATAAAAAGAGCGTATAATGCATGGCTCAATATTTTTGATTAGACATTGTGAATCCATGATTAATTGCACTATCTGATCATATATTAAGTGGGAACCACACTCAATTTGTCCGTTTATGCATTTTTATATGCCTAACTAATAATTGGAGCCTCCTTGAACTCATCCAAAATAGTGCTTCCTAGGCCATAGGTAATCAATTACATATATATATATAGCAATTATATATGTGTGTGTGTATATATATATATATATATATATATATTGGTGATTAAGACAAATTTAATTTAATTTTAATTTGTCCGATCTCCACAAAATGTGCCTGGAAATTGGGAAAACGACGGTATAAGTTACATGCTACTTTAACAAATAGGAGATCTAGGTATTCTAGTTCGTATTAAATTTAATTAAAATTTTCAAACAATATATATTTTTTGTATTTTATATCTTAAAGAGGGGAGGAATATCAGGGTCCAAAAATACACCAAACAGGGTGCATTGGGTAGGGTCGGTTCATGGTCTGTTACTTGGGCCCGACCTGTGAACTGGCCCACTTCACGACTGGCTAATGGCCTTATGCCTTCCTGTATTATTTATTTATGCCTTGAAGATTTAATTTTTAAACATGAACAGACTATTAATTAAAATTAAATAAAGTTTCATTTGGAAACATTTTATTATATCTATTATAAGTATTCGCCGAACAACCCCAAGATTATGCATGATTTCTTTTCCTGAGTAATTGAAGGAGAAAATATTAAAAAACCGAACAATATGGTAAATAACGATATGTTTGGTGAATTCACTAATACTAATGTCTAATCTATTTCTATATTAACTTCTAGGCCTGTCAATGCGTAGGGTAAAACTCTACTTCTAATCCTAATTCCTAAAAATATCCAATTAAATATACCATATATCATACCCTATTCTATTTAAATATTTACCTATTGGTATATGTATTGGATTTATTTTATTTTTAGGATAGGGTATAGACCCTACCCAATCATATATATATTTTTTATTTACCGTTTTTGATATTATATTTTTTTTTAGCTCACACACACAATTAACACATACACACACTGCACACACAGTGACACACACACACACATACACTATGTGTGAAACACAGTTTTGCATAGTGACACACACACACAAAGTGTGTGAAACTTTTGCACAGTGACATACACATATATAGTGTGTGTAAAATTGTGTGTTTCACACACACACACACACACACAATATGTGTGTTGTGTGTGTATGTAAAAATTATGTACAGTATGTGTGTATGAAAATTGTGTGCATTTAGTGTGTGTGTGTGAAAAATATGTGCGCGCAGTGTTAGTGTGTGTGTATATATGAAAAATATGGGCATTTAGTGTGTGTGTGTGAAAAATATGTGCGCGTAGTGTGTGTGCAGTATGTGTGTGAAAAATGTGTTCGCAGTGTGTGTGTATGTGAAAAATGCGTGTGGTGTATGAATACCCATTGGGTAATGATGCGTGTAGTGTGTGAATACTCATTGGGTAGTGATACCCAATGAGTAGGAACGAGTAAGGTCCTACAATAATCCATTCATTTGTAGTAGTATGGGTTAGGGTACGGTATGAATAAATTTTAAAATTTTAGGATATGAGTAGTGGATGAATAGAGAATAAATGGGTACAAGTAGAGTAAAATACTATCCATTGACAGGTCTATTAACTTCTTTATTATATGGAGATCAAGTAATTAAGTACAATTATTATAATTGTTAATTAAAGCCCAATGAAGCTTCTTAATTGTATTTATGCGAGCATCATCATTAGAGTGGATGCCAGTTACCCTAACTAACTTAAGGCTATACCCGTTAGGACTTTTGTCATTTATTTAATATTATTTTTTTTGTTTTTAATTTTTTTTTTAATAGTGTGCTTTGAGTTTTTCTTCTAGACACGGAGCAAGTAGGGTAGAACCATATATATATATAAATACATATAATATAAAGACGAAACTAAGGAGCAATTGCCTCGTCAACTCCGTTATCCAACTGTATTTACTTATCAAAAATTCAAAATTTCACCATTCCTTCCCCGAAAATATCTTTTACCAGAAAACAACTACAACAAAATCAACGGTCACCAATATTTTTTTCTTGATTAAAGTGTTAATATTCAAACCAGTCGTTTTTGAGATGTCAGGGAGTTTGACATAATGATGAACCTTATCAACAAGAATATTGATGATTAAGAAGCCTGTTTCTGGAATTTATGTAAGAAGTGGAATTTGTCAAAGGGGCTGGGAACCCATGTCTCCCCTCTTTAGGATTTGGGTTTGCTTGAAGGTCATTGTCATGTTCATCTCACTTCCATAAATCTCACCTTCTACTTCAACCGCATAAACTAAACTTATGACTCCTTTGCTATGGGGTTTTCGCATGGTAACCGAAACTAGCTAAAATCATTCAACTATTCCACATTCATTAAATATCAGGATGTACTTTGAATAATAATAAGGGCGAATTACATCTACTTTCCCTGAGGTTTGACGAAATTATAATTTAATCCATGATTTTTTATAAATTACAATAAACCCCCTGTGGTATGAAATAATTACAAGTGATGGACGGAAAGTGCATAAAGTCCGTTTTGCCCTTTATTTTTTGCTGATATTAAATAGGACAAATTACATCTACCTCCCCTGCGGTTTGGTGAAATTACAATTTAACCCACATTTTTTTGTGTATATTACAATAACCCCATGTGATATGTAATAATTACACGTGATAAACGAAAAATGTATAAAACCTACTCTAGCTGCAAAATTGACCTCACCAACGTGTTTCCCATGTCGAAAAGTTTAAGACCTGCTTCAAGTTCACCGAAAAACTTGTCGGAAAACAGAGTAATTTTTTCAATATTATTACTTTTAGCCCCACAAAGATGTAATACATAACATACAACCCCAAATATTTTATATATATTACAAAAAAACCCCTCAAGGGTACTATCGAAACTTTACATACAAAAACTAACGGAACCATAACGGTCATAAACGGTTGGGGTAAATTGTTAGACGGAATATACCACATGGGGTTTATTGTAATTTATAAAAAATCGTGGGTTAAATTGTAATTTCGTCAAACCTTAGGAAAGATAGATGTAATTCGCCCTAATAATAATAATATGGGCAATCCTTATCTCAAGATCTAAATTAGTCAGACTCAAACTCCTAATATTCTTCCATTTTAGGCTCCAGGTTGAGTAGTATATATTCAGGTTTTGGCGTGTTGAGTATGTACCAAGATATGGTTTGATTAATAATCATTTAGGTAATTTCCACCTCAAAAGTTAGCTTTTGTAATTACATTAGACTCAAACCCCTAATATTTCTACAAAATTTTAACCAATTTTCATTGGTTTTACAATTAGATATTTAATACTAGAATTGTGAAGCAAATATGAAAAGTTTATTTATTTTTTGGTACCAACAAAATGTCATCTAAATAAAAGTACACGATATAATAAAGTAAGAGTTTTCCTTGAAAAATATAGACAGCTAAAATTTGGATTTTATTTGTTAATTATTATTTGATTTTTTTTCCCCTCGTTTATTCTGTAATGATTTTGGTCTCAAATATGACAGGAACCCTTGTTACCCTATTGGATGGTGGTTTGGTCTTGTGGGCCGCTGGCCGGTCTAGTTGGATATGGGTTCCGCCACGTGGGCCCTGCCAAATGAGTATCCTCTTTCATGGCCCATTTGTACTTTGCCCACAGCAAAAAAACCCCCCAAAAAGATAACAAAGATGAATTTATGTAAAAGTTCAATGCGAGCGGCCATGTTCGGATATATATGCTTGGTAAATAAGCCGGTGAATCGTAGGCAAAGGTTTGGTATAGGGAACCCACCTGAGCCGTAGTAGAGGCGAATTTTCATAGGGCAATTGTTACTACTTATGAATCTAAACCTGGGTAATTTATTCATGACCAAGATGAAGCTTGGATGAAGCTAAATGGAGATTCGAATCGACTGATGTTGAAGAATCAATGGATGAGTTGTGGTTAGGGGTAAAATGCCACTCAAACCTAGAGTTCGCTGGCTCTCTCCAAAATGCGTTGAGGCATAGCAGTTGATTGGACATCTATGTGTAAAGCACTGTTTTGATGTGGGCCGCAATAATGGTACCAAATCGAGGGAAACTCTAGATACTAGATATGACCTCAAACTAACAAGAGTCAAGGTGGGCCAGTGAGACGATGGGGGATAAGCTTCTTAGTTAGGAGGAAAACAACCCAAAGCAATCATTTTGAATAATCCAAACATAGAAATATTTAACGTTTTCTCCAAGGTAATTTGAGAAGTGATAAGGCCAAAACTCCTTGTCTTTATTTATTAAGCTTTTTTAATCCCTTCTCTAATTTCTTTGAAGGGATAGGGGTGCATGTGTGTCTCCTTCTTTTAGTCATCTAACCGCACATATATTGTTCAATTGGAGTGATTATTATATTTGTCCTTTAACATAATCAATGCTCCTCTTTTAAGTACAATTCTTGATTTTCTTTAATATAATTTTTTGTATTATCGATGGTCCATAGAGATGGAGTAAGAATTTTTGGTTTAGGGAGTGATGTCAAATTTCTTTAAAATATTAAAAGTGTTTCTATAATTTAGGAGGACGAAATTCAATTCATTTTTGGGATAATTACTCCCACTGCCCTGAGTTTAGGCGAAATTACAAATAACACCCCCTTATATCGGTTATTACCCATACCCCCCTGAGTTTTGTTTTCGTCTTACAATTTCCAACTTCCGTTAGGTTGACTAACGGTCAACGTTCGTAAACCTAATTGAATTTTCAAAATTGCCCTTTTGAAAACATGATTATTTTTTAACCATTTATGAATACTCTTTTACCCTAATGTTTTATATTGAATAAATAAGAAAATATATTTAAATTTTTTGTATTTATAATGTATATATATGTATATACACATAATAAATATTTATACATAATAGAAATATTGTACTGTGATAGAAAAATATATTTGCACATTTTTTAAACATATATACATAATATAAATTTATATATACACACATAATATACAAAATATTTACAAATATTTACAAATATATACATACATGTATATAATATAAAAAATATTTATAAATATATATACACTCACAACTGCTGCCATCCTCCGCTGCCGCCCACCGTCCCCGCAGCCATCCTCCATCGCGCCCACTGTCCCCTGCGGCCATCCTCCTCAGCACCCACCGTCCGCCGCCACTGCGCGCGTGAAAGAGAGAGAAAGGGAGAGAGATCAATTGATCGATCAATCTAGAGGGAGAGAGGAGAGATTGAGGCGGTGGTGGCGATTGATTTAGAGGGGAAGAGGGAGATTGAGATCTCAGACTCAGATTCAGATTTGAGGGCAGCGGCCACGACGGGGGTGAGTTGAGGGGTGAGGCGACGGACTGAGGGGGTGTATGAGTGAGGCGGCGGCGGGGGTGGTGGAGTGACAATCGAGGTGAGTTAGGGGGTTGGGTCATGGGCATGAGTTGAGGGCTAGGGCGATGGGACTGAAGGCGGTGGTGGCAGGGGGCGGTGTGTGAGGCAGTGGTGGCGGTGGTGAAGTGAGGTGAGGTAGGGATGAGTTAGGGGGTTGTGCGGTGGGGGTGAGTTGAGGGGTGGGCTGATGGATTGAGGGCGGCGGGCGGCAGTGCGAATGAGGCGGCGGCGGCGGCGGTTGAGTGAAAGGAGGTGGGGGTGGGTGGTGGGGGTGAGTTGGGTTGAGTAAAGGGAGGTGGGGGTGATGGATAGATGTTAGCTGGTTGGGGGGGGGGGGAGTTAGGGTTTGTTTGATGAAGATAGATATTTTTTTTCCCAAAAATATTAATAAAGGGTATTTTGGTCAATTCAATTATATATCTATTTTTTTATTTTTTTTAAATAAAAAATATTTCAAATATTTAAGGGGCAAAATGGATATTATATCATTTTCGTCTATTTTACCAATAAATTCATAAAACTCAGGGGGTATCAGTAATTACCGATACAAGGGGGTGTTATTTGTAATTTGGCATAAATTCAGGGGTAGTGGGAGTAATTATCCCTTTATTATTATTTTTTAAAATACATATAAATTTTAGCTTTACATAAACTTGTCCTCCTCCTTTAGCCCCTTCGCTCCATGTCAGATGATCCATAATCGATAGGTACACCACTTAATTAAGCTAGCATCCTGGATTCGCAACTCCATAAAATGGTGACGGGGATATGAAATTGGTTGAAGACGAGACTGTGTAATCCTTGGTTAGTTGTTGGGGCTGTGGGACATTTAATGTCATAATTTTTTACTTCTTAATTTTATAATTGAGTTCTATAAGTGGATACTTTATGATTTTATGAAATACTTAATTTTAACGAACTTCTACTCTTTGTTTATTTATTTTCTTCTTGGGTCTTTTGAGCTAATTGAGCAATTTAGGTTTTAGGTTAATGCTATAACTTTTTGTGGTCACGATAAAGTTGCACATATAGTTATTGGATTCAAAGTTCTCTATATTCGCTCGTGTTCGCGGTAATTATGAATCACATGAAAAAGAGAAATTTACAAAAAATTTTAGCATGCCCGCTATTTGTAAGTTCCTAAAGTAACCAGCAAGTAAAATATAGTAAGACGCCGCGACTGATTAGACAGCTTCTTTTAATTTCACGTGGTTAATTGACAAGCACTATCCAAAGTTTTACATTTTTAACTATATCTTAAAGAGATTGTGGCACAAATTATTCACCTAACCCTCCTTTTGGCACTCTCTCTCTCTCTCTCTCTCTCTAATGTATGTGTGTGTTTTGCTGTGCTTGTCGCTATGTGCGGAGTTGCGGGCTTTTCAACTTTGTGTTATTTGGATGGGATCGAGATTCTCAACTTAACTAATTATCAATTGGTATAACGTGATGAGGTGTTAGATCATTTAAGTAATATCAAAGATTTGAAATGGAGTAATTAGGTTGGAAAGATCGCCCTCATAATGAGTTTCTGCAATATCCGATCCGAATTAGTCAACCAATGAATCGGAACCTGATGACTAAGAAAAAAAAAAAAAAAAAAGATTCTCAACTTAGTAGTGAAACAAATAGCAAACAAAAGGTTTCTCTTTTATCAAATCAAACCAATGAGAACTGACATTTGGTGCTGGATATCTTTGTTAATTCAATAATGAGACAATGACCCCGCAAGAATGCTAATACTATTTCATACCCAATAATAAATAGGGCATTCATGAGTTTATCGACTTTGTTTTACATGGCACATATGGACTGAAAAGCTCTATACGATTTTGTTTTTGTCCATATGAAATGCTTTTTGCTACTATTTGGCCCAGAAATGGAATACTAAGGTCATGGGCTGGGGCCTTCAGCCTCTTGGGCTAATGAAAGCGTTTTCTTGGGCTACAAACACCACGTACCTTCATTAGCTGGAACGCTCCTTAAAAACTGAAGACAAACCGATTATAACGAGATTTGTTATAACACGGCTAATTTTCTTAGGCGCAACTGATAATAATAGTTTTCATATTTTGATAGTCAAACAGCATCTAAGCATTATAAGAATGTCATGCAAGTAAAATACTTACAATACTGAGAAAATTCGTCAGTAAAACTATAAAGAGATATACAAACCGTCATTATTGCTTCCATCCTTTTAAGGGTTTATTATCATAAATCTCTCGAATTTTGCTTCAATCGTAATGATATAGAAGGATTGTACACTTGCCACATGGCGCCCTCACCATATGGCATCTTCTTAACGCATCCAAGTGGCGTCCATTTAGCATGAACTCGCCAGTAACGATCCTTGATGAGCTCCTTGGCGATCTCCCTATCTTTGAGACTATTTTGAGGACACTTGAGATCCCCTGTTTGAAAGTGGTCTCCTATAACAATTTTTAAAACACTGTTGCACCACGTGTGTATAGAACAACTCCATTTTTTGTGTTGTAAAATATGCTTTGTACGGTATGACAGTGATGTGCGACCTTAGTTCTAATCCCATGCATGTCTCACTCCATTTATAAACAAAAAGCAATGGTATTGTTTATGGATACGATTTTATGCTGTAAAACCTTACATTGTGAATACTTTTCCTTTAATCTTTTACTTGATATACTTACTGACTTAAATATTGAAAGATTTTTACTGGAAACACTTCTAATCATACTTACATGTGTTGCTATCCTAGTAGGTCAAGGACTCCAACAAATACTTTTGGAGCATTCCACCCAGCCTTTCGAAGACAAAGACCAAGGCGGGCCCAATCTGAGAAAAGTACATCCACATGTAAAACGTCCTTTATTTTTCAAAATTATAATTATTCCACCAACGCTAATAGATAAAGAGTGTTTTTTTTTTGTAATTACAGAAATTAGTTGTTATTGCTAATATTCGTAAAACTGGAAAAACGTTAAAGATGATAATTATAATTTTAATAGATATAGGTGCTTTTTGTAATTAGACAAATCACAAGCGCTATAAGAAAATGAGTAAATTTGTAACAATACAACAAGTGATAATAAAAACATTGTCATTAATTGTATATATTTAGTGTCAAGAAATTTACGTTGTCACAAAATATAGTTTGCACAATGTTAATATAATGGGGACAACATAGTGCAAAATTGATAAGTAGTGACACACTTATTATGACAATTTAGTGATAATTTTTGTTGTCACCAATTTGTCACTATAGTTGTGTCACTAATTGTCATTGGTGACAACTAAAACATCAATTATTGTCACCATTAAGTGATATTGTGACAACACAAAAATTATTGTTGCCAAAAAAACTTAATTAATGACAAAATAAAATATATTGTTACTTAATATAACCATTGATGACATTTTTTATATATCAACTTTAAATACGGTCAATAACATTACTTTTTCTTATATATAGCGAAGGGATTTTAGACAATTGTTATAACTGTCATGCTGGTGAGGTAGAGGTTTTAGATTTCGAGTTTGCCCTCGAAGTGAGAAGATGCGAATTTTTGTCATATACTGCATATATGATTAAAAGAAGCTCCTTTTTTCTATCAATGTTCTAAACTTACCATATAATCTAATCATTATGGGTGATAAGTTGGTTGAATTGTTTCAAATGAGCTCTCATATAATTTAATAAGATTTTTAAGCTACAATCTCTTGTATCACTTTTCTGTAAATATTTATCAGTTGTATCTCCTTCAATTTGAAGAGGGACCCGATGCCATCTAAATTATATATAGCTAGGCTAACAAAATAAATGTATGTGCTGGTTGTTCCAAATGTTCATGATAGAACAGGAGAATCTAGATACAATATAGCAGGAGGAGCATTCATACTGTTTCTTTATACTCTGCAAGCAAGAACAAAAAAAAAAAAAAAAAAAACGCATACACAATTGACAATATAATTTAAAAAAAAAAAGAAGGAAAAATACCACTTTTAGTCCCTAAAGAATTACTTTTGTCTTACTTTAGTCTCTAATGTTTCCAATTTCCTCTTTTAGTCCTTAAAGCAAAACTCAATCTCACTTTGGTCCCTCATGAATACGTTTTCAAATGTGTATTGTCAATGAAAAAATGTCATGTGACACACACACGCCAATTTTTGTATTAAGATTGATTAAAATTATGTAATTTCATTGAAAGAGTATCATTGAGGAACTTCAGTGGCACTACTAGGGCCGGCTTTAAGTGAAGCACCTCAAGCCTTTGCTTTAGTTTGGGGGCCCTATGTGTAATCCCATATATATATATATATATATATGTATATAATTAGTGAAAATTCATAAGTGTACTTGAAAAAATAAATGTCAACCCAAATATTTCAATTTATGTTAGAAATAGTGCAATTGAAAAAGAAATCTGCCAACAATTCTCAAATAAAAAAGAAGAGGGAGAGAAAGAGAGAAGGGGGCCAACGGATATTTTTGGAGAAATTTTAGGAAAACATTGTGGGAAATATGCACACAATTAATCCATCCGATGAATATGTGTTTTGGAATGAACTCTATTTAAGTTATTCAAATTTTGTTATGTTATCACAGTTCTTTGTGCATCTTCTTCTACTTATCTACAATTTTTTTTCTTTAATTAGTTCCTTTACTTAATTCTTATACTATTTTTTCTTGCACGATTAACATCCAATCTTCATATATATATATATATATATATTTTATTTCGCTAGGAGTACAAGACTACAAGTGATACATAAACCTAAGGTATTATTTTTATTTATTATGTTAAGTTTTATATTTATTTTAATTATTAATATTTCTTTGTTGAGAATGTATCATACACGTTTAAGATAATGATAAATTAAAGGCCCAATTTTCAATTTCCACTTTAAATCACCAAAAACATTGAGACAACCCTAGAAACTACATAACTTGAATTGCCCTTAATAAGTATGTACATGTTGCATAGTTGTTTTTTTTATTTTTTGGTGAAAATACTCCGTATGTGGGACCAAAGTGCGAACGGAATTTTACTTAAAGGACTACAAGATTATGTTTGGTACATTAGGGAACAAACAAAAGTGAGATCAAAATTTGCTTTACGGACTAATAGGGTACTTTTGCTCTATTAGGGGCTAAAGCGCGAGAAAAAAGTAGGTACTTCAGGGATTAAAAACGATTTCGCCCTTCAAAAGAATAGTGCATAAGTTCACATCAAGTTGACCGACCCGAAGAAACAGCAGAACTTGATTTGAATTAGAATTTTGCAAAATCGTGAACGACGAAAATGAACGAACCAACCAAAATTCACTCCCCATATATGATATATATTACTCCCAATTCACTGACAATCTAATTTCCACCAAAACACATATGGAAGCAGATTTGTCATTATACACTGCTCTCACTTTCATCTCAGCCATCCTCATCCTTTACAAAATCAATCTTTCCAAGCCCACCACCAAGATCAATCTCCCCCCAAGCCCGCCGGGTCGGCTCCCCATAATCGGCCACCTCCATCTCCTCAATCTCACCAGTTCTCCCACGAACTTGGGCCCACATTCTCCCTCCGCTACGGGCCCCGCCTCGTGGTCTCGTCTCCTCCTCCGCCCTGGTGGAGGAATGTTTCACCAAGCATAACATCGTTTTAGCCAACCGCCCCCACTCCTCGGTCCACCGGAGTTCACTCGGGTTCAGCACCACCACCGTCATTGGCGCAACCTCCGAAAGCTGTGCGATCTCTCGAGATATTCGCCCCGACCCGCCTCGCCTCGTTTCTGCCCATCAGGCGGGACGAGAGGGACCTCATGATTAGCAATCTTTACAAAATCTCGTATGCCGGGTTTACGAAAGTGAACGTGGAGACGAAGATTGTAGAACTGATATTCAACAACATAATGAGAATGCTGGCGGGGAAGAGATACTACGGCAAGAATGCTGACTCATGATTTGTAGTTCATCGACTTTACCTTAGCAAACTTAAGTTGCACACTGGATATTTTATGTTCTCTGAATTTAGGACGGAAAACTGGGGCAAATTTGCCAACTACGGTTGCGTCAAAAAAGAAAAATGAGACCGAGAGAGAGAGAGAGAGAGAGAAGGAGAGAAATTGCAGTTAGACAAAAGATCGGTCCATATACAACTTTGGACCTATTTCGGGCCCAAAAATAACACAGCCCAACTGTGCTCTCACTCAGAGAGACTCTTTCTGTGTTTGCACTTTGCACCTAGGAAATTCATGTAGAAGTTCTTGTTGACGTACACGTGTCATCTCAATTCTCACAAACCTGCAACAAAAATTGTAAAAATGCCAACAATAATAACATCATCATTTCCACATCTGACACTCCCCACACAAATCCGGACCCGACCCCGACCCAGCAAATTAGCCCCAATTCGCTGCTCTCCATCAACGCCACCAACCCCCATGGACCCTCAAAATCCACCGAAAAGAGTGGCCGTCTGCGGCGGCGGAGTCATCGGCGTTTGCACAGCCTACTTCTTATCCAAGAGAGGCGCTGCCGTCACGCTCGTCGAGAAATCGTCGATTGCTTGCGCCGCCTCCGGCAAGGCCGGTGGTTTCCTCGCCCTGGACTGGTGTGACGGCGGTCCGCTCGGTTCCCTCGCACGCGCCAGCTTCAATCTCCACCGTTCGCTGGCTCAAGAGCTCAACGGCGCAGAATTGTACGGCTATCGCCCCGTCGACACTCTCAGCCTCACAATTACGGAAACGACGTCGTCACAATCGAACAGGAAAGCGGGCCCAAATGTCCCCTCTTGGGTTGATGGGCCAGCGAAAGGCCCAAGGACTATCGGGACGACGGAGACGACGGCGCAAGTGCACCCGCAGCTGTTTACGAAGACACTGGTGGCGAAGGCGGTGGAAGAGTACGGATTGAAGGTGGTTAGCGGAAAATTGGAGAAGGTGGCGGTGGTGGGTGAGGCGGCGAAGGCGGTGGTTTTGGAGGATGGCCGAGAGATTGAGACCGACGCGGTGGTTCTAGCGCTTGGGCCTTGGACTGGGAAGCTATCGCTGTTGGGTTCAATATTTAGGGTTTATGGGCTTAAAGCTCATAGCATTGTTTTGGAGCCCAAAGATCCTGGCGCAATTACTCCACATGCGTTGTTTTTAAGTTATTATTCGCGCCAAGGTGGGAAGCCCATGGACCCGGAAGTGTACCCTCGTCCAACAGGTATTAATTCTCATTTTATTTTATATGTGTACATATATTTATGTGTGTGTTTGGTAGTTGTTTCTAGATGATTATTCATTATGTATTTTGTGCAGTAGTGACTAATTAAATATTGAAAAATTGCTTGTGCAGTTATGAAAACTTAAGATATGTAGAAATAACAATAGAATTCATCAATGTCGCCTCCTAGCACATGCATATGGATTGTGGTCACTAAGGTTCTTCTATTAGAGGGACAGCATTTTAAATTGTGATAAAACTATATGTATTACATAGCAATTGTGCCTATTAGCCCCTGCTCACTTTCTCCCTGGTTGAGGCCATTGAGTTAAGTCCTTGTATTAGAAATGTCACAACATAATTTGATTGCTAATATTAACTAAATTTATAGATATAATAAATGTTCGCTGAATTGACAGGGGAGGTGTACATATGTGGGATGTCAGCTGAAGCAGAGGTACCCGATGACCCGGAGCAGGTAATGCCAGTGCCCGAGTCGATACGGGTGCTCAAGACTGTAGCAAGGAACCTGTCGAGCCACTTGGTGGAAGGAGAAGCCACTGTGAAGGCTGAGCAAGCGTGCTTCTTGCCATGCACCAATGACAGCGTGCCCGTCATTGGAGAAGTTCCTGGTGTGAAGGGATGCTATGTGGCAATAGGGCATAGTTGCTGGGGGATTCTCAACGGTCCAGCCACCGGTGCGGCAGTGTCCGAGCTTGTGCTAGATGGCACTGCTAGTATTGTTGATCTTAGCCGGTTTAGTCCCGATAGGTTTATTCACACCACAAAATGGTAGCATGGATTGTTTTATGTACATCATTTGAAGTATAGTTCTTGTTGGTTGTGTATTTGTTACATAACGCACGGTTAGGTCTCGGATGAAAGTTGTAGCTTTGAATACTATGAGGAGTGAAGTGATGTGACTTTTACGACGAGTTGACACTGTGATAGTGAACCAGCAAGTTGATTGGAGACGAGAACTAGTGTTGTTTGTGAAATAACTTGATTATTGGAGAGTCATTCAAGAACCTGGAAGGGGTGATGTTCTACACTGATGGAACTGAAAGCATTTTGATATTAGTACGGTCAACTCTGAGTCATCGTTGAAAATGTTGATATGGTTTTGAGTTCCGAATCTTATGTAAGAATTTTATTCATTGTGACCTTGAAGGCTTGAAGGAACATTTGGGTTGAAGCTTGACATTGAATGTGAATCATGACTATAAATTGTAAAATTTCGAACAAGTTTTGTATTTAGGTGCCATAATCTCTCCCTCTTGATTACTGCCTTCAAATATGTCTAAAGCAAACCTGACTTCTTATGTACTCCATACATCTGAATTTTATGTGAGTAAACTCGAATGCACTGCATCTCTTGACAACAACACTTGCAATTAGGGGTTGTAAAATGGGTTAAGAATCATAATTTCAACCCATTTCAATTAATTTTGGATTGGATTGGGTTGGGTTGGGTTGCGTTGGGTTGGATTTCAAAGTTTTATAGATAGGTTGAAGCGGGTTGGATTTGATGGATTTTAAAATTTATTGGGTTCTAAATGGGTTCAAGCAGTTTCTAAATGGGTTCATGGAATTTCTGAATGGTTCCAACAAGAAAAGTATTACAACTTGATAATATTTTCAAAATTTTGAAAAGTTAGTGATAAAATATTTTTTTCAAATTAAAGAATATGTTAAATAACAAGTAAATAGTTAAAAAATATACAAAATTTTACTGAAGTAAACATATTTTATTTTGTGTTAAATCCGTTAAGGAACCGCATCAACCCATTATGAACCTGCCTCAAACTCATTACCAACCCAATTCATTTACAACCCATTCTATAGAACGCATTTAGAACCCAACCCATTTTCAATATAACCCAACCCAAACCCGACTCAACCCGCCCATTTGCCACTACTACTTGTAACTGACAAAATGGCAACGTGACCGGGTCTAACCCGGATCCGGACCCAGCCCATTAAGTTGAATTTTTAGAGTCATAATTCAGTCCGAGGCGATTTTTGGCTTTTCATTTTAAAATTTGGACCCACCTTGTTAAGATTTTATATATATTTTTAGTTATTAATATATATATATATATATATATATATGATTTATGCTCACACTTCATAAACAAGCATAAATATTAGATAAATAGTCAGACAAAAAATATAAACATAGTATTTTTGTATATAAAATTATAATTTCAAAATATATGATAATGATATTCAAATCCACCACGTTGCCATTCTTGTGAGACATGGTCCAAATAATTGTGCTTTTACCATAGGAGTAAGTCAAAAAATAAGCATCAATATTAGCAATGGCGTAAATTGAAAAACTTACATCCAAATATGTTTTTTTTATCATAGGCCAAATGTTACTATATACGTCAATTAATTGATTACTCTTCCCGTATTGATTATAAATAATTACATATTGAGTGTACCACAATAGCTATATCATTAATTATGTGCGGCATAGTTTTCTTGAATTATAACTTTTTAAACTATCAAACCATAAAATATCTAAATCCGTAAAAGAAGTATATCCATTATCTGTGGTTGAATGTCTGATATCCCTCTTCACACATATTGATATTTACAATTACCAAACTAATTAACATACTGAACTTGTTAACCATCATTAATCAATCCAAAAAAGAAAAGCCTGGTTAACCTAGCTAGAAATATGGCTGACAATTTTGTCACGCAAAGTCATCGATAGAATCACATTCGAAAGTCTATATTCAGTAGGTAGCAGAAAGTTTTACCATAGTTATTGGTAGTATTACTTTACCAACTCCGTTGACATTAATTTCCAAAGCACTCTGTATCTGCAATGTACGTTTGTTGATTATCTTTCTTTTCAGCAATTTATTTAATTAATCTTGCTGATAAACCATGCAATTGCGCCGTGTACTTAGGTTTAGTAGAGAAGAATAGATATACTACTTGAAATTTCTTGAGAGTAGTGATGAAGTAGTGTGTGTTGGGAATTCTGATATGAATCCGGTGTTTGTTCGCGTATAGATCAAATGTTTTAGATTGTATCATATTTTGTATGTTGATATTTTTTTATTAAATAAATTAATCATATAATATAATTTAAATTGTTTGATGCACGTGAGAAATTCCTACCGAACATTATACATAGAAGAATTTCCGCGTGTTTAGAGCATGGAGCTGTGGAGTGGAGTTGATGTAAGTGAAAGAGGGCAGACAAGTAACAAGTTGGCTGACCAACGTTGCAACTGTACAAGTGCTTTCTTCTTTTTGACTGTGTAATAATTTCATAAACTACCAAGAGATAGCGTGGTCGGAACGGCACGCACGCACTTCCATATTTCACGGCTCTAACTCCATAAATACACACACACACACACATATCCTTTCAAACAAGTCTATCCATAAAAGAATTAACGTCGGTTATAGTGGACTACTATATTTTATTTTCCATTTTACCTCTGGGAACGATGTATTTATGTTGCCATTTTTTTTTTATGTGTTTTTAATTTCAATTTTTTTTTTTTGTAATTTCTGAAGAATATCAGTTATCAGAAACTTACATCAACAATATTTAATCAAATATACTCCAAATTATTCATATTAATTCTGAATAAAGAATTTTCTAATTTAAATACTTAACTAATTCATCATCAAAACAACTGTAATTTCAGAGTCCGTACACACTCAATTAGATTTGAGGCAGATTCCTCTGGGATTATATTTTCATAGACAAAACTCAAGACAAAACCGGAGCTGGGGACAATTAGCCCACACCGAAAGTGCCCGTAGTTTATTCTGATTGAAATTAATTTATACCCTACACAATATTTATTTAGGTTAGCATAATTAGAAAGATGGGGCTAAATGGTGTGTTCTGATTCACGGGGTCGACTAATGCAATTACCGAAGCTAACGACTAATGAATTAGCAAATAATCCCTCATTTCCATGTTTAGGAAGTATATATTTATAATCCCGACCCATGATCCATCACATTCTCTGCTCCACTTTTTTCCTAATTATAGCTTAGATTAATCAACGCGTAGGAGGCATGGCACGTGCAGTCACAGCTGAGTTTAAGCTATTTGTTTGACTGGGTTGTTTTCAGTTTTAAGATTCCGAGCTTGGACTAAGCTTTTTAAGCAAAATAACATTGGTACATCCCATGTATATCTGCGTGTCAAAAAGCTGCACTAGCTAAAGTATTTGACGAGTAATGAGTGGGGATGAAAAACTTATGGGTCTTAATTAGTTAAATCAAATCTCAGTGTAAACTTCACATGCCCCACCATGAGCCCATGGTTTCAAATGTTGAACTCTTACGCTACGACTAGTTTGTATTAATTTGATATGTTGATGTGTTTACTTGGAATTGGATTGCTCTTTCATCAATTAATTGACCACAAAGAGGAAGAAGATGACTCATTTTCAAAATATTTATGTAATGGATGTAACCTGTATAGATCGTGATAAAAATGCATCTACAACATGAATCGAACAATTCATTACAAATTTCACAAAAACTATCACATAACATGCCTTTGTAACAAAGTTTGTTCGGTACAAATCCGTTAGTGAATATTTTATAATTTATTGTTTTTTTAACTCTATTTTAATAGCATTTGGTCTCAAATTCATCGTTAATGGCATGCCTTTGGACAAATTTATCCATCGTAGATTTTTCATTAGTGAAAAAATACTTTCTTAGTGTGGATCTCTAAAAGTCTCCGAGAGGAACTATAAATAAGGGATTGCTCAAAAACATTTAATTTCTTGTTGACTCCTAGAGATGCAGGCCCTTTATTTTAGTGGCTTTAACTTTTATACAACAAAAAAAAAAAAGAAAAAAGATTATTCTCATCACTCGATAACTCGTATTCTCTCTCTTTCTAGTCAGAATTTATTTCCTCTTAACTGTCTTGACGTAAACGTATAGCATTAAGCATTTAAGTCGCTTAATGCAAAAGGAACTTTCAACAGGTCACTAGACTCGCGATTGACAAATATAAATATATCAAGGATTAGATCATCTTCAAATTATTATTCTTCAAAATTAAGAAAGAAACTATTTACCAAACAAAACATATCGTCAACGCTAGGCCCTAAACTTCGCTATATAAAAATTGCTAATTGAAAATGCCATGCAAGTTAAATTAAGCACGCTGCGTTCTTTTATATATTATCATCTAAGGATATTTTTCGATAGAATATTCCATCGAAATTCCATCACATGCATGTCACGTGACTTTAAGTAAGACAAATGTGTCATTTTACATAGGATAAATACTTTTAACCCTCCAAACTTTTTGCTTTTTGTGATTTTACCATATAAACTTTTTTATTTTTTTGTCATTTGTCATATGAACTTTGCGTATTTTACATATTACCTATCTAAGGGCATTCACATATATGTCATGTAACTTTAACCAGTGGAAATGACACATTTGCCCTTAGCTCTACCGAAAAATATAATGTGTAAAAAAATGCAATGTTCAGATGGCAAATCGCAAAAAAAAAAAAAAAAGTTTAGATGATAAAGTCCCAAAACGTGAAAAGTTTGAAGAGTAAAATATTAATCCCTTTTGAAAACTATTTCTAATTATCTAATTAGTAATTGTTGATGTGGTTTGAATTCAGTTGGATTCAAAATATAATCATATCCAAAATGAATTTTTTATGGATGTCTATGTTAATAGTGGATGGTTTAAGTCCCAAGCATCATGTTTCCGGCCCACTTCCGGTGTTGAATATATTGAAGATGTTTATAAATTTGGAGATATAGAATCAATTGGATTGTACAGAATGTCTTTCATCATATAATTTTGGGCGAATTACGTTTACCTCCCCTGAAGTATGCCTTATTTATAAAAAATACCCCGACGTTGGATTCAGTTGATGTGCCTTAGTAATTGTTGATGTGGTTTGAATTCAGTTGGATTCAAAATATAATCATATCCAAAATGAATTTTTTATGGATGTCTATGTTAATAGTGGATGGTTTGAGTCCCAAGCATCATGTTTCCGGCCCACTTCTGGTGTTGAATATATTGAAGATGTTTATAAATTTGGAGATATAGAATCAATTGGATTGTACAGAATGTCTTTCATCATATAATTTTGGGCGAATTACGTTTACCTCCCCTGAAGTATGCCTTATTTACAAAAAATACCCCGACGTTTGGAAAATTACAATTGCCCCCCTGAATTAAAGGGGTAATTACAATTCACACCAAAAAACCACTGAACTTCCAAAAATACCCTCAAATAATTTAAGCAAAAAATAAATAAATAAATAAATAAAATGAAAACCCCAAAATACCCTTTATTCATCTTTTTTTTTTCTTTTTTGTCACTTTTTTTCTTTAATTTTATGTTTTCTCTTTATCTTTATTAGCCTATAAAAGAATTTGAATTGGTTTTCTCTCTCTCTCTCTCTCTCTCTCCCTCTCTCTCTCCCCCCCACCCCCATCCCTCCCTCCCCCACGCCTCCCCTGCCCCTCCCCCTCCCCCAACGGTTGCAGCGACA
The DNA here is from genome assembly GCA_026212405.1 of Petrea volubilis. Taxonomy (NCBI): domain Eukaryota; kingdom Viridiplantae; phylum Streptophyta; class Magnoliopsida; order Lamiales; family Verbenaceae; genus Petrea; species Petrea volubilis. The sequence goes on from CM047872.1 coordinate 5,602,567, forward strand.
GCGGCCTACGGCGGATGGCGGGCGACGGCGGACGAGTGGCGGCGGCCTCCCTCTCGATCTCTCTCTCTCTCTCTCTCCCCGTCCCTCTCTCTCTCTCTCCTCCCCTCCCCCATCCCTCCCTACCCCCGGCCCTCCCCCTCCTCCTCCTCCCCCAACGGTTGCAGGGCTAGAGGAGACGACGGACGGCGGGCGATGGCGGACGAGCTGCGGCGGCGGGGGGGGGGGGGAGGCCCTCCCTCTCTCTCTCTCTCTCTCTCTCTCACCCCCCATCCCTCTCGATCCCTCTCTCTCTCCCCCTCCCTCTCTCTCTCTCCCCCCATCCTTTCCCCCCCACCCGCTCCCCCAACGATTTCTGGGCTGGAGGTGAGCGGCAGCTGCGGGCGGCGGCGGAGGTGGAGAAGAAGGAAAAAGGAGAAAGAAAAGAAAGGAAAGAGTGGGAAAAAAAAAGAAATTAAGAATTTTTTTAATTATATATATAATATATATTGTAATTTTTTATATTTATAAAAATAAAATATATAGGATTATAATATTTAATTTTTTAAAAAATATTTAAATATATATATAAGAGAACAAAAAACCCTCACAAGGGCAAAATAGTCATTTCAATATAGTCAAATTTCATTGAAGGGTATTTTTGGAAGTTTAGTGATTTTTTGGTGTGAATTGTAATTACCCCTTTAATTCGGGGGGGGGGGGGAATTGTAATTTTCCAAATGCCGGGGTATTTTTTGTAAATAAGACATACCTCAGGGAGGTAAACGTAATTTTCTCTATAATTTTTTTTCCTATCCAGTAGGTATTCATGGCCGAATTATGTTAAATCTTGTATCGTTTTTTTGTCTTTCTCGTTTATATTCTGATGATTCCCAATAATAATAGACATTAATTATCTAGTAGATCTACGTGGTAGATAGCAAGTCTACATAGTCGAGGCTCGAGCTATTAATTGATGAAATCAGATGGTAGCGTGTCTCAATCCTGTGACCAATTTCAATTGAAATTGATTTAGTGATAACCGCTTTCATTGTTTTCGATAGTCTTTTCATTGCTTAGTTTTTGGCACTGCCTAGGAAGAATAACTAAATTGAATTAGTAAAATGTAACAACATCCCATCAATTGTGGGTCAGAGTATATCAATTTCAAGTTACCCCAGCTAATACCCAGGGTGGATGGCACAGTGGAGGTTGCCAATCCTACCATTTACTCCATCGACAGGAGGCATAATTTCTTCCCGTATAATCCAACTTGTGAAAGAATTTAATGAGAATAGGAATCAATATGGTTGGTAAGAACAATCGTCCGTAGTCCCTATGAAATTATTTCACTTATATTTAATAAACTTTAAAACATTTTACATCACAATTTTAAAAATTTCAACTTCATACTCGCATTCAATCCAATTAATGTAGATTTCTCAATAATTTTTCCCATTCGGAGTGATTTAACTAGTTTGTTTACCAGAAAAATTATAAAAAATTCTTCTATACATCTGTGATATGGATAAAATATTAGGCTCAAAAACTGTATAAAGAGGTTCAATACCACTAGAATAAAAAGTTATTTGAGAGACAAAACCTTTTATAGGACCCAATTAATCTTGTTCATTCAAATTAGGGCAATACAAAGGGATTGCGCCACCCCACTTAACATATTCACTAATTCTAATACTATAAATAGTTTAAGATTGGCTTTAGAAAAGGTAATACATACAAGAAATTCTATCTTTAAATTACTTTTCTTTCAAGTTTTCCTTCCATATTAGTTTAAACCTGATTTGAGCGTCAAAGTGTTTATGATGAGTCAATCCCCAACATCCCTTGACCCGAGGTTCTATCTCTTGTGTGTAAGCATTGCCGAACAGCTTTGGAAAGGTTCATTTGATCTCAAGGTTCGATTTGAATTCAGAATGTTCTCAAAAACTTGTATAGACCTTATCGAGACTCATAAGGACGACCTTTATTTTAAACGAGTTTGAACCTGCACGAAGTTTTCTCAACATCAATCCCGCGAGTGTGAAATGCTTACATGTGCAAGATTAGTAAAAAATATTTTAATATATTTCCCCCAGACTAGTATGATTGTGTGTCCCCTAGCTCCAGTTTTTCCATTGGAACTGAACATCTTTTTTTCCAGACAGTGCAAGGTACACATTGCATAGAGGAGGGAACTTTGCATTATTTCTTTTGCCTCGCACGGAGACTCCCCATTATTACCTTTTCCTTTAAAAAGATGGGTGGAACAGAAAAGAAAAAAAAGAAAGAAAGTGAAAGGTGGTGAAACAAAATTAATGACTTAAAAGGAAAATCACAATCACAAAAAGAGACCCTCACTTTTTTTTTCTTTAATGGAATCTCAGGAAACAAATTAGATTGCCCTAATCCCAATTATTAATCTTTGAGGCAACTTTAAAGCTGGATTTGTTTGCTTTAATTGTAAAGTACACAAAGGTGCCACAAAGGTGAAAAAAAAGGAGAGGAAAGGTGGTGAAGACTGAAGAGTGAAGACCAATAACTAAATTATGTTCCTATTGAGGGCCATTTTGCTGTACAAATGTAGTGAAATGGTTGAGTTAGTGAGCGTTAATCGAAGTGGTAGATGGAGAGTAGTTCCAAGAATTGAAATGAGAACTGAAAGCAAAAACACCTTTGCTGATCAGAAACTCAAAGTGTGCCCATTTTTTGTAATGGAGCCAACGACAAGCAACAAAAGATCTGAGGATCCATGGATTTAAGCCAAGTTCGAAACGATCTTTCGGTGTTCAATGTAGTAATTGTTCTCCTTTTATAACATCAACAAAATCGAGAGTGTAACAAAAAATATTATACGAAAATGTTATAAAAACCACAAATCATCGTACGTATCCAATGTTGTGTCGCAACGTTCAATGAGATCTATTTTCGGTGGGAGGATTAATAATAATGTATAAAGTAGAACTTAGGGTTTGCTAGTTTGTGACATCCCATGTTAATAAAGGAAAAATAAGACAGAAATGAATGCATTAATCTAAGAGCCCTTTTGTAAAGTCAATACAATAGTATATGTGTTGAGGATTACACTGCAAAAAATTATTGACTCTCCATCTTTGTGTCACCTAGCAAAGATGCTATTTCCCCCAGATTCGTCTCTCTGCGTTTATTAATTAAAAATACTAACCAACAAACTTTTTGTTTTACAAATTAAGTGTCATATGCATTAATATCAGTTTTATTGAAGTAGAGTACTATCCCACATTAATTTATGCTGTCATATAGCCTGAACAGAGTATTTTGGTGAGGGAAGCTTGGTTTCTTGGTGAGCTGTGCTTTGCCTCTTCACTCCGTATCTCTCTCTCTCACCTCGTATATCATAATAAATCTCAGTTACTCGTCCCTATATTCTCTCTTCCTTTCTCTCTCTAAACTTCTTCTCTCTCTCTCTCCGTCCACTTGTTGTATTAGTGAAACAGAGATGTGGGATCACCGTGAGACAGCATGAGCAGCAACCTAGGTTTTGATCTGCTCCATTTATGGCGGTGGAGAATTCTTGCATTTGTTCTTCTACTTCAGGCTCGGTCTCTCGGGCTCAACAACGATGGAGTACTGTTAATGTCTTTCAAGTACAGTATCTTGAGCGATCCATATGGAGTTTTGCAGAGCTGGAATCCCAATGATGCGACACCGTGTTCGTGGAAAGGGGTCTCCTGTGGCACTCCGGGCTCGGCCGACGCCTATTTTCGGGTCACGGGCCTTTCTCTCCCGAACTCCGGGCTTCTGGGCTCAATCCCATCAACTCTTGGCATGATCGAGCACTTAAGAAACCTTAATCTCTCCAGCAATTCCATCAACGGCTCCATTCCTTCGTCTCTATTCAGCGCCTCTGAGCTTCAAGTTCTTGATTTTACGAACAATTTGATCTCCGGTGAGCTGCCGGAGCTTGTGGGGAAGCTGAGAAACCTCCGGCTTCTAAATCTGTCGGACAACGCTCTGGCGGGGAACTTGCCTCAGAATTTGGGTACCCTTCAGAATTTAACTGCTGTTTCTTTGAAGAATAACTACTTTTTTGGTTCACTTCCCGGCGGGTTTAATTCAGTTGAAGTTTTGGATCTATCTTCCAACTTGATTAATGGATCATTGCAGCCGGACTTCGGTGGCGGTAATCTAGCATATTTGAATGTCTCCTTCAACAGGCTCTCCGGCGAAATCCCGCCGGAATTCGCCTCCAAAATCCCCGCAAATGCAACCATAGATCTTTCGTTCAACAACCTCACAGGCCCAATCCCCGATTCTAACCTTTTCTTCAACCAAGACACAAAATCTTACTCCGGCAACCCTCAGTTATGCGGCAAACCGTTAAGAAACCTCTGTCCAATTCCATCTTCAATCGCCGCCATGCCTAACGCTTCCGCAACAGACTCGCCTCCGGCAATCGCCGCCATACCAAAAACCATCGACTCCGACCCGTCTAACTCCTCGCCGGACAGTGCCGCCGCCGGAGACTCTACTCCAGGTAAAAAAACCAGGCTAAGAACCGGAACCATTCTCGGAATCGTCATCGGGGACACCGCCGGAGTCGGGGTCCTAGTACTGATCTTCGTCTACGTTTATCACGTGAAAAAACGGAAATCGTTAGATCAAACCATCAAGAAGGAGGCGGAGAGCGCGAAAGACTTCGACTGGGCGTCCTCCGAATCCTCGTCGGAGGAATACAACTGGCTGAGAAGCTGGACCTGCTTGAAGAAACAACGCCACGCCGCTGCCGGCGACGGCGGAGAAAGCACCGCCTCGGAATCCTCAATCTCCGACAGCGAAAACACCGAAAATTCGGGCAAGAATCACGGAACGCATGCCCCGCAACAACAGCAGAAAAACGGGGCCCTCGTAACCGTCGACGGTGAAAAGGAGCTCGAACTGGAGACGCTGCTGAAGGCGTCGGCGTACATTTTGGGCGCGTCGGGGTCGAGCATAATGTACAAGGCGGTGCTCGAAGATGGGACGACGCTGGCGGTGCGGCGGATTGGGGAGAGCGGCGTTGAGCGGTTCAGGGATTTCCAGAATCAGGTTCGTGTCATAGCCAAATTGGTACACCCCAACCTGGTCCGCATCAGAGGCTTCTATTGGGGCGCTGATGAGAAGCTCATCATCTATGATTTTGTTCCAAATGGTAGCCTTGCTAACGCGCGTTACAGTAAGCCTTTTTTAATTATTTGCAGTTATAATTGCATTATTTTGTTATTATGATGATTTGAGCTTATTTTATTGATTATTATTATTATTATTATTATCGTGATCTAAATTGGTTAGCCTTTTTCACTTATTACGTGCTGTTTTGATTTTGTTTTTTTTTTTTATCACAATTGCTTGCGCTCCATTATTATCTAAACATAAAGGCAACATTCTTACACGAACTTGAAGTTAGGTGTGATACAAGTGTCCAGATTGAGCCATGTTTCGTATTTTAAAAAAAAAAATAAAGAGTGTGGCACAATTTGAATGATTTGATGCATTTATAAGCCGGGATGATGTAGGCATTAAAGCTTAAGCCATATCAACCCTCCTCCTATACTTGGTGTGCTAACATGTCATGTGCTGGGGGGACTGGGACTGGGACTGGGACTGAAATTGGGACGGTGGAGTTGTTGTAACTGCTACATTGTTTTTAATGCGATTGTTCTCCGTCTGAAAGTCAGCCTTGTTCTGTAACAGCTCATGGCTTTAGTATTTCTCATCCTTTGGCCCCTGGCGCATCATAGCGATACGGCTATCATCATGAGCCAAAAGTCCCTTGTAACAATCTCCATTATTTTGGCGAAGAAAACAAAATAGCAGACGGGAAAATTTTAGTTTGCCAACAAAACTAATTATGAATAAAAAGACTAAACTACTTATGGAAAAAAAACAAAGAAAAAAATTAAAGAAGTTCTATTGAAGTTGAGGCGGCATATTTCTTATTAAGAGAAAACTATCGTGTTCTCCTCTCCTCCTTCTCCTCTCCTCCTTGTAACATATTCATCACCTCGCTCGTCTCAATTGTTCTTCTTATTCTTCTTCTTCTTTTTATTTTTTACTTCCTTTCTTTCTTTGTTTTTTCTTTTTTTTTTTTTACATAATCAAACAAACTTGACAATTGAAACATTATTTTATTCTATTTGCTCCTAATATTTTGTTTTTCTAGTGGAAATTCTTGACCCAAAGTACCATACGGATGCAATGGTCATATGCATGAAAGGGACTCTATTCTTTTTTTTTTTTTTTTTTTTTGGATAATTGTGTAGAAAGGGACTCGCCCTATATGACTAGGATCTCTTTCCTATTTCTTTTTTTTTTATTTTTTTGTTTAAAATTGATGAGACCTTTCTGGATGCTAACCTGCGCACTTTGGTGTGTCATTGTTAGGAAAAGCTGGATCCTCACCATGTCATTTACCCTGGGAAATGCGGCTCAAAATAGCAAAAGGCGTGGCCCGTGGGCTATGCTACATCCACGAGAAGAAGCACGTGCATGGCAACTTAAAGCCCAGTAACATTTTGTTGGGCCCGGACATGGAGCCCAAGATAGGAGATTTCGGGCTCGAAAGGCTTGTGACGGGTGATTCCAGCTCGAAGGCCGGTGGGTCGACCCGAAATTTCGGGAGCAAGAGATCCACGGCCTCACGTGACAGCTTTCAAGATTATGCTAATGGGCCCACTCCAAGCCCGAGCCCAAGTGTAATCGGCGTGTCGCCTTATTACTCTCCCGAGTCCCTACGAAGCCTCAAGCCTAACCCAAAATGGGATGTGTACTCATTCGGCATCGTGTTGTTAGAATTGTTGACTGGGAAAGTCATTGTATCGGATGAAATGGGTCCCGCATTGGCGACGGGTGACGAGGACAAGGGCCGAGTTTTGAGAATGGCTGACATGGCGATCCGCGGTGACATGGAGGGGAAAGAGGAGGCCTTGTTGTCACTGCTGAAATTAGGGTATGGTTGCGTATCTCCAGTGCCACAAAAGAGACCATCTATGAAAGATGTCGTCCAAGCACTTGAGAGGTTCCCATGTAGCTCATTTTTTTCTTCATCATACTATTATGGTCTCTAGTGATGATATGATATGGACCATGGACCCCAAGTGTAGAAAACATGTATGTATGATATGACTGACAGGTTTCTAATTTTTCCTCCTGAGAGATTATTGTTTGTAATGATGATCCATAGGATTTGTGTTCTAGTTGCGAGATGATGGCTAGTGAGATTTTTTCTTTTCTTTTCTGTTTTTTTTTTTTTTTTTGGTTTTTTATTTGACTGCAGTTGGTGTGCTAATTTGTTAACTGGGCCCTGTATTTCTTTCAATTAGAGTTTGAAATTCTGCCAGAAAATCTTGTTATTATTTTATGAACAAGAGTGGTTTAGTTAGATAGGATAGAATTAATTTTGTGTCTCAATGATAAGTGATGGATTCCAAAGGCTATATAATTAACAAGTGGCTCATATTAAATGGCGCAATAGTTTGAATAGCCTTGTGCGCATCTACTGAGTGAACCTTATCTACCGGTTCAATATTCAGTTGTAATAATTCAATGTACATTTTAATTGCAATAGATGTATTAATTTCAGAAATTTAGCCGATTATGAGTGCATTGAACATATGTTGTTTTCAAATTTCAAATTTCAATATTATCAACTTTATAGGGGTAATTGTTCAGGTCCAAATAAACAAATATTGAAACATGTTACAAGGAATATGAGTATTTTTACCCATTTAGGAAGTCTACTCGGCCCAGCCCAATCCGGTACTGCCCTGACCAATTTTTGAACTATATTAACTCCCGCTCCGCAGTCCACCCTCATTTCAAACTCACACACAGATTCCCCGTCTCTCTCTCTCTCTCTCTCTCTCTCTCTCTCTCTCTCTCTCTCTCTCACACACACACACACACACACACACACACTCATACACACGCTACTCCCTCTCCTAGCTGAATCGAAAATTCTGAAGAGAATTCGAAAAAAATGGCGACCAACATCGGAATGATGGACTCGGCATACTTTGTTGGCAGATCGGAAATTCTTTCCTGGATCAATTCTACACTCCATCTCAACCTCTCCAAAGTCGAAGAGGTACCTATCACAAATCTCTCGCTCTCTCTCTCTCTCTTCTTTTTTTAGCTGAATTTTTTAGGGATCGACATCTTGTTTAAGTTAATCGAATCTTCAAGTGCAGGGGTTAATCAGTTAGTTTTGTCCCGATCCTGTGAATTTTGCAGGCTTGTACAGGTGCTGTTCAGTGCCAGTTGATGGATGCCGTACACCCAGGGATGGTACCAATGCACAAGGTCAATTTTGACGCAAAGAACGAGTACGAGATGATCCAGAACTACAAAGTCCTTCAAGATGTTTTCAACAAACTCAAGATCACTAAGGTATTAAGATATTTCGATTATTATCTAAGCTTTTCTAGGGCTTGTTTTGAAGGAGGCTGGATAGTTGCATTTAAACTAATGTTTTCCTTCAGCACATAGAGGTGAACAAGTTGATAAAAGGAAGACCGCTGGACAACCTGGAATTTATGCAATGGATGAAGCGCTATTGTGATTGTGTTAATGGAGGACTCATAAACAAGTAAATTTCTGGTGCTCAAAACTTCTTTCATGTTTTCCTCGTTGCTGAATTTGATGGACATTCCCTCGACAGCTGAATTTGATAGTCTTCATTGAGTATATGTGATAGCTATATACAGATTGTGAACTACATTGTTCATCTATTACTCTGTTAAGTTATATCTGTTATCTTCATTATCTATGATGGGAAGTCATCTTCTGTGTGGTGTACGGGAGAGGGTCAGTGCCAGCTCTGATATGGCTACTTCTAGTTCTTGAATTGCAAAACTATAAACAATTGTGGCATTAGAATATGTGAATTCTACCCATAAGTGTATTCAATATGTCACACATCCTTTTGTTTATTCTTACTGCTGTGATATTGGAAGGTTACAAATTTTTAATATTAAACGTTTGCTCCTGATAATTGTTTTTCCTATTTTTATCCCTATCTTAGCTTGTGGGTGATGAGCCATACTTCTGTTGCTTTGTTGTTTATATCTCTGTCTTAGTATTAATGTGCAAGAGATGAACATTATCGGTACTGGCATTACTCAAAATAAGAGTCCCTATTCAGGGTTACAAATACACGTAAACTAGATAAAGCTTGTCCTGAGGTTTTCTCAAATCATAGTGGTAGATTTCGTGGAACAGTATTTTGATATCTACAGCCCACTTGATAACTGTGCTTTGTATCTGGAACTTTATATGCAATGCGAAACTGTTGTGAAATTTGCAGAGAAGAAATGCAAGAAAAAGGTTCAAGTTTTCATTAGCTTTCTTGCAATATATATGTACATAGCACATACACAAAAGATGGCCTTCTACCTACTCCCAATAGGCTGCCATACCACAAAAGAAAAAGTTTCAGCATTTCCAGATTTTCCTAACTGCTACAACCAAATCTGGATTAGACATAACATAGCTACATAAGCAGAAAATTAAACTAATATAGCTTAAAGTTTCATGAAAAATATCAATCTTCAACACTCCTCCTTGATATTTTTCTTTGACACTCCAAGCTTTTTTCTGAGAAACTCAAACTTGGCTCTAGGAAGAGCCTTTGTCAAAATATCAGCAGCTTGTTCTTCAGTGCTGCAATGGATCAGTTTCACTTCTCCAGCCTTTTCAGCCTCCCTTATGGCATGGAACTTCACATTTATATGCTTAGTTCTGCCATGTTGGACAGGATTTTCAGCTATGGCAATAGCTGATTTGTTGTCAATCCAAATGGTAGTTGCTTCCTCTTGCTTTTGTCCTAAATCTGAGAGGACCTTTCTCAACCAAATGGCTTGGTTTGCTGCACCAGCTGCAGAAATATACTCAGCCTCAGCTGAGGATTGGGCCACAACATCTTGCTTCCTTGAATTCCATGAGAAAGCACCACTTCCAAATGAAAAGACATAACCGGAAGTACTCTTTGAATCATCAATACTTCCTGCCCAGTCACTATCTGCAAAACCTTGCAGATTTCCACTGTCATTTTTCAAAAACCAAATTCCAAAATCTGTTGTACCCCTTAGGTACCTTAAAACTCTCTTGGCAACTCCAAGATGAATTTTGCTTGGTGATTGCATAAACCTGGAAAGCAGACTGGCAGAATACATCAAATCAGGCCTTGTTGCAGACAAATATAGCAAACAACCAACCATACTTCGATAAACAAATGCATCAGCCTTGCATTCTCCATCAAACTTAGAGAGCTTCTCATTTGCTACCAATGGTGTAGCTACTGATTTTGCTCTCTCAAGATGAAATTTTTTCAAAATCTCCCAAGCATACTTCTTTTGTGAGATGAAAATACCACTTTCTTCTTGACTGATTTCCATTCCCAAAAAATAGCTCATCTCACCTAAGTCTGACATTTCAAATTCACTCTTCATCTTTGACTTGAACTGCTCTATGGAATTGAAATCTCCTCCTGTGACCAAAAGGTCATCTACATACAGCGACACAATGACTGATATGTTGTTTCCCACCTTCATAACATAGAGTGTTGCTTCATTTTCACTTCTAACAAAGCCTTGTTGCAGCAAGTAAGCATCAATTCTACTGTACCACGCTCTCGGGGCCTGTTTTAGGCCATAAAGAGCTTTGTGAAGCTTATACACTTTTCTCTCGCTGCCTGGAACTTCAAAGCCTTTAGGTTGCTCGATAAAAATGTTTTCATTAAGCAAACCATTTAAAAATGCTGATTTAACATCCAAATGGAACACTTTCCACCCCAATTTGGCTAAAAGTGCTACTAGGAGTCTAATGGTATCATGTCGAGCTACAGGAGCAAAAGTGTCGGTATAATCCACACTTGGCTGTTGAGAGTAGCCCTTAACCACCAATCTAGCCTTAAGTTTGTTTATAGAACCATCTGGATTTAATTTTGTTCTATAAACCCACTTAACACCAATAACTTTTTGATCAGTTGGTCTATCAACCAAGCTCCAGGTTTTATTCCTTTCAATGACACTAATTTCCTCTTTCATGGCTTTTCTCCATGCTTCATCTTTTGCAGCTTCTACATAGTTGGAAGGTTCCAAGGTAGTAAGATTGCATCTTTCATAAATTTCCTCCACGGATCTTGTCCCTCTGATTGCATGCTCAGTGTCACCGTCATCATCCTCTTTACTTGCATCTTCTTCTAGAGGCAAGGGTTTTTCTTCATTCAGAACTTCAATTTGACCATTGTTCCAATCCCATTTTGCATGTTCATCAAACTTGACATTCCTGCTGACTATTATTTTTTCAGTTTTCAGATTGAAAACTCTATACCCCTTAGTTACATTGCTATACCCCAAGAAAACACCAATTTCAGATTTTTCATCAAGCTTACCTCTCTTTGCTTCTGGAATATGAGAGTAACATATACAACCGAAAACTTTGAGATGATCTACTGAAGGTTTCTGCCCAAACCAAATTTCATAAGAAGTTTTTCCATTTAAGGCTCTTGTTGGTAGCATATTTAGAAGATAGACTGATGTATTCACAGCTTCAGCCCAAAACTTTTTGGGAACGCCTTTCTCAAACATCAAACATCTGGCCATCTCCATAATTGATCGGTTTTTCCTTTCACTCACTCCATTTTGTTGAGGAGTGTAAGGAACAGATAATTGGTGCTTGATTCCTTCTTGATCACAAAAAAATTTGAACTCTTTTGAAACATATTCGGTGCCATTATCACTTCTCAACATTTGAATTGGACAACCTACTTCTTTTTCAATCATAACCTTGAATCTCTTGAACTCTCCTAAAACATCAGATTTTTGCTTCAAAAAATACACCCAACTCAACCTTGAAAAGTCATCAATAAAAATAAGGAAGTATCTACTTCCTGTTAAAGAGGGAACACTCATTGGACCACAAACATCCGAGTGTATTAGTTGAAGTTTTTGAGAGGCTCTCCAAGTACTATCACAAAATGGCAACTTGCTTTGTTTACCAAGTTGACAAGCTTGACAAACACTAGCATCTTCATTTACAACAGGTAGGCTATGAACAAGTTCTTTCTCATGCATGTGTTTCAAAGTAGAGTAACTAAAGTGACCAAGTCTCTTGTGCCATAAAACAGATTCATCAATCATAGTGGGGTAAGCATGCATTTCAGCTTGTTTCCAAGTTAACGGAAAAAGCCTATCCTTCATGTGAACTTTCATCAAGTAACCACCATTAGGATCAACTACGGTGCATGTTTTGTTTTTGAAGTGTAAAGCATATTGCTTGTCAAGCATTTGCCCTACACTAAGCAAACTTTGACTGATTCCAGGCACATATAAAACATCATCAATAAATTTTGTACCTGAGGGTGTATTTACTGCAACAACTCCTTTTCCTTGCACTTCCACCCAAGCACCATTGCCAACCCTTACTTTGGAAAAATATGATCTATCTAGATCTCTGAAACTTTCAGCTTTGTTGGTTATATGACTTGTGCAGCCACTGTCCACAAGCCAAACTTCATTGCTGCAATTGATTGCAAGATTTGCAATAGCGAACAAGTTCTCAACAGGTTTGTCTTCATTTTCTACAACCTGAGCTTGTTGAACTTGATTGTTGCCTTTGTTCTTGCAAACTTTTTCAACATGACCAGTTTGGTTGCATGCTCTGCACCTAACATTTGGTCTATACCAACAAAAGTTTTCAGAATGACTTCTCTTTTTACAATGAGGACAAGGTGGATATTTTCCTTTTTTTCCACCACCTTTGTAACCTTCATTTTCTTTCTTTTCTTTTCCCTTATTTCCACCAGGTTGTTTTTTACCTCCACAGCTGCTAGCTTGAATCTCTTTGTGCTTTGCCTGAAAAGCTCCCTCACTTATCTCCTCTTGCCTAATAGCTCTTCGTTGCTCAAGAGCTTGTAAGGCATTCACCAATTCCGCAAGGGATATAGGCATATAGCTGACAAATCCTTTGAATCTTCTAAAGAAGAAATTTTGGACTCAAATTTTTCAGGCACACTAACAAGCACCTTGCTAACTATTCTTTTATCAGTTAGCTCCTCCCCCAACAACCGAATTTGATTCACCACTTTCATGAGTCTGTCGGTATACTCCTTGACAGTCTCATTTTCGCTCATCCTCAAGATTTCAAATTCTCTCCATAGGTTCAAAACTTGTATTTGTTTTGTCCTATCACTGCCCTGAAACTCTTCCTTGAGCTGATCCCATGCTTGCTTGGCTGTCTCACAATTCATGATCCTTGTGAATATTGTTTCTGTCACAGAAGCATGAATGGCTGCCAAAGCTTTGTATTTTTTGGTACTTTCCTCACTATACTGATGAAGTTGAGCTATAGTGGGATTTTCTCTAAGTGGAGGTGGATCTCTTCCAGTTTCCACAACCTCCCAAAGATCAAATGCTCTAAGGTAAGCTTTCATTTTCACTGCCCAAATAGGATAGTTTTGGCCATCAAAAGGTGGAGGAGTTGGAGTTGTGAAGCTCTTTGAAGCCATTTAAGCTTTCAAGTTGTTGAGGCTGTTTTAGTGAAGGTTTAGCTTTGCTGGTTTTCTCTCAAAACTCACAGTCCCTCAAGATCAGTAGGGCTCTGATACCATGTTGTGAAATTTGCAGAGAAGAAATGCAAGAAAAAGGTTCAAGTTTTCATTAGCTTTCTTGCAATATATATGTACATAGCACATACACAAAAGATGGCCTTCTACCTACTCCCAATAGGCTGCCATACCACAAAAGAAAAAGTTTCAGCATTTCCAGATTTTCCTAACTGCTACAACCAAATCTGGATTAGACATAACATAGCTACATAAGCAGAAAATTAAACTAATATAGCTTAAAGTTTCATGAAAAATATCAATCTTCAACAGAAACATATTGATGGAACCTTTTTTTGCTTCCTATTCTACTGTCTATGTTAGTTACAATCCTTTAGAAAGGAGAGAGGCTTGCAAGGGTGGAAAAGAGCTTAGCAAGAAATCAGCACCTTCACAACCTTCAACCAAATCTGCCCCCAAACATGCCACACATAATAGTCGAAAGACTGACGTACCTCATTCCAACACAACAAATCAATCTGCTAAAGCTGCTCGACCTTCTTCAAGTGGCGGGCCTCCTGTCTATCCTGAAGCAGAACGCACAATGTTTGAGCAACAGGTTACAAATTCTATCTACTGAAGATTGTATATGTAACTTAAGAACATTTAGCGGCGTATTACTTTTATCTTTCTGGCAGATTACAGAGTTGAAGCTATCAGTAGATAGTCTAGAGAAGGAGAGGGACTTCTACTTTGCCAAGTTGAGGGATATTGAGATATTGTGCCAGACCCCTGATATTGAAAAATTACCTGTACGCGTCCAGACTACTCTTGTTCAGAAGAATTCAAATCTGTCTGAAGTGTGAGTAATACGTTTAGACAGGTGGATGCTAATTAAGGCCTTTTTTTGTGTTTTCCTGCAGGTGGTTGAAGCAATAAAAAGGATTTTATATGCTGCAGATGATGATGCATCAGTGGTCGCAGAAGCTCAGGCTATGATATCAGAGCACCAGAAGCCGGAGGAAGCGGAGGAGAAGCTGAAAGCTGATTCTCAAAAGAGGAAAAATATTATTAATGTCGATGTTGATGTTGCTGCCAGCAATACATCATCTCCGAGGCAACGGCTCTCTGAAGCCTCTGATGTCCATTGCAGTGGATCACCTCTGGTCACATACTGAGCATGTCATTAGTCTCAAGGATGAGGACAAGATCCTGTGTAGTTCACATAGTTTCTTTATTCATATTCCCATATACTTCCAAGTACTAATTTGAAGCAATCAAAACAGCCCTTTAGTTTTGCAGGTTACGTGAGTTCAGTGGATCATTGGCTCTCACCGTGTTGTTTGTTCAGAATATATAAGAATAAAATCTCATCTTTTTCCTGAAGATTTTCTAAGGATATTTTGGTTGTCTTGGAGATTACAAAATTAGCAGCACAGTATACGGTTTAATATTTTTGTTATATGCCTGTACGAAGTTACGTCTGAACATCTCGCGGGCAGATAGCCAGATGCTGTGTTATGTGGTTTCTGCAATGCTCTACCAAGATGAAAATTTCATCAATACTAAAGCAAATCATGCTTTAAAGATTGTGTTTTTTTAACATAACATGTTTGTTGAAAATATGACGGGTGGCGAATGGCCGTAAAGCCTGTCCACGATTTAATAGGAACTAAGTTCGCTTCCTTTAATAAGCCGAAGACCCGGTCTCCTGCCAAAAACCCGGGAAAAAAAATTCCAAAAATAAATCAGGGTACAATTATGTTTTCTGTTTCCTATCAAGAATCAATCATATGATCACACAAAATAGAATCATATCAAGGACTCAGTCATCCGTGAAATCAAACTAGCAGGAACACAATATGAATGCCTCAGCAAACATGGTACATTCCAATATTCACGATCTAATTATTATCACCTATACCAAAAAAAAACAACAAATCATCCATCCATGATTAACATAAGTGTGCTTGCAAAACATAATTTTCAGGGCTCAGGTGGAGGTGGTCGAGGGCAACAAGAGAAGAAGGTGAATACAGTGGATTATCGCTCATCAGCGGGTGAAGGACAAAGACAGATGCAGCCCCAGCCCGCGCCTCCGCCAGGTGGAGGTCAAGGTCAAGGACAGATGCAGAGCAGGCCCCCGCCTCCGCCCCCAGCCCGGGAGCCAGGCACAGCCCACCCAAATTGTTCATCAGACAGTTGACCCACCGCCTATGGGCAAAAACACCAGCGGCAGCATTTTGGCAAAGGCTGCTGCATCTGTTGCACCCACACTTCAGTCTGCCAAGGAGGCCATCGCACAAAAATAGCTTCATTTTTTTTTATTCAGTCACCAATTATAAATTACAATGCTTTTTTATATTTCTTCTTTTTCATTTATCAGGTCAGATTCCGTTTGAAGAATTAGCTTAGTATTAGAATCTTGTACACTTGCATCACAAAACATTTCAAACATTTATATATATCTACTTTGATGTAAATTGATTCACGTTTGCCTCTCTCTGGCAGCTGATATCATGTGAAAAAAACCTGTCCCCAATGATGTATGTACAAAGTGAAATTACAAAATGATTGAAGAAAATGAAGAATAAACATGGTTACATGAAGAACAATTACGCGTCCTTATCAAGCCAACAACAATTAATGCAGAACAGTTCAAATAAGCTGCTCCTAGCGATTTGGCTAGACTTAGACTGCTGACTGATTCTTTCATATCAACACAAAAACTCAACCGAATATATTCCTCTCGAGTTGGACATAAATTCTTTAAATTTGCTTATAAATGGAGTATGGTCAATTCAAAGATTATTTCGAAAATTGAAACCATATCGCTGCCCTTTATTTATTCCATACAAGTGTTGACAAGAATCCTATTCCTTTAACCTTTATTTCTTTAGATAATGTAATATATGCCTAACTTTGTGATTGAATGAATATTATTAAGTTATCATCACATTTTGAAAAGCATAAACTCATCAACTCTTTTGCTTCCATTCTCTACCAAGTTAACCACATCACACGAGCGCTTCTTATCATTTCTTTCGGCGCATATTTGAAGCAATGGGTTCGGCAATCTCGCGGATGGTGAAAATGTTATTTGCTAAGCGCGAAATGAGGATTCTAATGGTAGGCCTTGATGCGGCTGGTAAAACCACTATACTTTACAAATTGAAACTCGGAGAGATTGTTACCACAATTCCCACCATCGGTACGTCCGCCTTTCTGTCACTCTGTCACAGTTTTTACCACTTGATTCTTTTAAATCAACAAAGTCGAGGACGCATGAAAGATCAAATAAATAGTTCGTTGATTATGTTGCATACTTTGGGTGGCTATATAAAATTAACCAAAGTTTTGATGGTATGTTTTGGTATACTATCAGGTTTCAACGTGGAGACCGTTGATTATAAAAACGTGAGCTTCACCGTATGGGATGTGGGAGGGCAAGATAAGGTATACGATCTAATCAAGTTAAATTTACTTGTCACACATATACATATACATACATACATGTTATCATACAAAACTTGAGAAAAATGATTCAATTACGATTCGATTTACAATTTTACAGATAAGGCCATTATGGAGGCACTATTTTCAAAACACACAAGGACTTATATTTGTGGTGGATAGCAATGACAGGGAAAGGGTCACAGAAGCCAGAGATGAGCTTCATCGAATGCTTAGTGAGGTTCAATTTTTTCAATCAAATAAGTGCAAAATTTATGTTTTGTGTATCAGAACTTTTGCTTTAGTTGGTATAATGTTATTAATGGCCTCAAGATTTATTTATTTTGTCAAATTTTTTTTTTTCATTAATTAACAGGACGAATTGAGAGATGCAACTCTTCTTGTGTTTGCCAATAAACAAGATCTTCCAAATGCAATGAGTGTGCCTGAAATCACTGATAAGCTTGCCCTCCACTCTTTACGCCAGCGTCGTTGGTATGTGATTAATACCGTATCTTCTAAAATACTTTTGGAAACAAAAACTGGCCATAAGTTACTATGAACCGAGAATTTATTGAACGAGAAATCAAATCAACAGTTCGAATCTTCTACTACATATCTGTGCTACATCGAGATATAGACTATTATAAAATACAAGAAAAAAAAAAAAGGTTATTAAGGAAGACATCTGTGATAAGTGAACTGGCAAGCCAAATAGGGCTTAAGGATTTTTATTTTATAAGTTATATTATTAGTAAAGCTTTTTATGTCGTCATGAGACATGGCAAAGATGAAGTACATTGATGCAGGTATATACAGAGCACTTGTGCAACCTCTGGGCAGGGACTATATGAAGGTCTTGATTGGCTCTCAATCAATATTTCAAGCAAGGTGAGTTTAGCACCTAGTTGGTTTTTGTCCTCTTTATTTATTGGTTCTTATGTGAAAGAATGAAAATATAATTGGACGAGTAGTGCGCAGAAATATAAAATTTTTAGACTAAAAACAATATTTAAATGTAGATAGTAATAATTTATAGTCTCATAATTTTTTTTTTCTGTCAAATCAATCAAGTAATGTTCAGATAAATGTTGTTACTTACATTTATTTTTGGACCCGATTATGAAAATTAAACAAGTTTTGTTTTTGTATAAAATGAGCCAAACAATCATGTTTTCAATAGAAAAAAGCAAATTACTTCTAAACCATTTGGGGTAGAAGTGTAATTACAAATTAATCCCTCATATTTAGAAAATTGTAAATACTCTCTCAAGTTTTACAACTTTTTTTAAACATTAATATAGATGCCTAAAATTTAACTTCTCTGCGGTAATAGTAGTCAATCCAACCACTAAGAGATGCGTCTACTTAAACATGATAAAATCCCTCAATTAATTTTATTATTCCACCAACTTTTTGAAAGTCATTTTCACTTAATACCACCGGGCACCACCATCTATATACAATTTATGCCGCTAATAATTTATATATATATATATATATATATATATTGACTTTATATATAACTTCTACGTTTAGACTTGTCAAAACCATGTGAATCACATCTTAAAACCCCATTGAAAACAATGGAAATACTAATCACAGGTATGGCTCACCTTGATGAAGAATAAATTTCATTAAAGTTAATATAAATCTCAAGGGGTATTTGTAATTTTTGAAGTCACGAGAATTAATTTGTAATTATATTATACATCAAAGGGTGAAGGAGTAATTTGACCATAGAAAAAATAGTTAAAAAATGAGAAAACAACAAATGGAAATGCAGGCTACCAAAGAAGCATCTGTCTATGTTTATTTGTTTTTTTTTTTTTTGCCCTTTTCCCGTGAAATATCGTCAAAGATTACTATGTTTTTCTGTTTTCTCGCAGGTTTAATCCGAAGCCTTTTTCAACAAATTGACATCGATCATAAGATTGTTAAAAACTATTTAACAGTAAGCTCCTTGTCTAAACTTTTGGCATTTATACCAAATTTGTCATATATTTCGGGGCTTTCATAGGTTTGGTTCTGTAATTAAGCACATGGCATGGTGAATAATTAAACACTGAAACTTTTGTGGCTGTGACAGTGAAAACCAGAAAACTTTGTTCTGATGTATACACAATTAAATTTTATTGCCTGAAAAATGGAAACAGGTGGTTAAGGTGCAACCTCAATCACTGGAAAAATCTCAATTATGGACAGTAGTTTTTAGAAAAAATTGTGCAGAGGGGTTTGACAAACAAACATATCTTGAGTAAATGGGAAATGCAAATAAAGGAATTACTTAATTATGTGGTGCAGAACCATAAATTTCATAACATGAGGTCACAATACCTCAATAAACAATATTTTTGCAGAATCAAACGGGAAAGATGTAAATAAATGTCACACATTACGATATATATATATATATATATAATAATTCTTTTGATAGAAAATGATCTATTACAAAATCGATTGATTATAACATTGTTCTCGAATGAAGAACAAACTATCATATTAATCATTAATAATTATCAAATACGAAGAAAGTATTATAGAGTAAAACATAAACTGATCTAATATTTAGGGGGATTCAAATTTCTCAAACCGTTGACCTGCGGTACTTGATCGAGGGGTCCAAATTTCTTTATGAAATATTTAGTTTGAATTTGAGTGATCAATTAGAATAATGAATCAAATTATATGATACTTTGGTTAGTACAAAACAAACTCTTGTTATTTCCTCATGTTGACTGCGTGTTTTCTAGTCCATTCTCTAGTTGCAAACAAATTTACTTTGCTTTTTTTTTTTTTTTTAACTCTTATACAATTTTTATGAGACTTGATTCTTTTAAGTTGAATTTAAATTTACTATCATATTTGTGGTCATGGGCTAATTGCAAAAATTATTCTCTTAAAATTTATTTTTGAGTTTTTATTTTATAATACGCACAGATACAATGCATCCACACATTCACACTGTAAGAATTCGAATTCTAGCCTTACACTCTTCATATCTCTAAAGGCGAGATACATATTCATTAAGTCGAAAGACCGAACCTATCTACAAGTTGTCAATAGAGAATCAAGTTTTCAGGAGCATCATCAAAGTCACTCTATCATCAGTATTTAAAACACTGAATGATTTCTTGAATCCACCTCGTATATATTTATGCCCATTGGAATCCATATTGTCCCACACATCACTACATTAGTCCCTCAAATTAAATAAAATGTCAGTTTTCTTGAAGAAATTTGGTAGCACATTAAAGAAAAAGATTCGGATCAATATCTAACACATATCTCCTCATTAAAAACTGATTCAGAAAAACAAACATTTGAACTGACATATGCATGAAAAAAAAAACAAAAAAAATTTAGCTGTCGCTTTTATTCTGCTCTGACTAATTTGAACGAGTCCTTTTTTCACGTAAAGTGGTTAAAACATTTCAACAAATCGTAGCAGTTCAAATTGTGTATTTATTAGGGATATTTGATGAGACTGTTCGTGTGTTTATGTTCAGGATGAAGAGGACTTGAGTGGGGTGATGTGTGATAAATTTCTTGGTAGATACGAGTGTTATTCTTTATTTTTCTTACAAAAACAAAAAATGGTGGAGAAAATTGAGAAAAAAAAAATGTGACATAAACAATAAATCAATCAAATGGTAAGAATTTATGCTCTCTCATTTATATTCCGACATATCCACTACCTTATTATTGATACAGTCCTTCTAGTAAACCCAAAACATAATTGTCTTTTAATAGGCAAGATATATATATATATATATGTGTGTGTGTGTGTGCGCGTGCACATTACAGCATAAAGCTCTGCTCAACATATATGTGTGTATATACACGACACAAAAACACCTCCTTCACTAATTTGTGACTGTGATATTTTGTCACATGTTTGAGGTATTTGTGATGAATTAGTCACATAATTAAAGAAACAATCAGTAACAAAGTATTCACTAACGAAATTGTTACTAAATATTGTAATATGTTTCTTTTCGTTTATCACTTGTGTAAAAAAGTAAAAACAAAAAAAAATCTTGTCACCTTTTTTTTTTTTTTTTGGTTTTGGTTTGGTCTTGTTCACTTAAATGAGATGGAACAAACTACTCTAGCTGTTGCCAACCATTCATTTTCTAATGTCTGCGCTGCTCACATGAGTACTTTGCAGTTTTTGTTTTTCATTGTTGTGCAATCTGCGTTTTAATGTATGATCCTTTTTTCCATTTAAACAACGTTTTTGAAAAAATTAAATTGGTATGACAAAACCCATAATCATAAAAAAAAACAGAGTACATGCCCAACTTCATTTTAATGCATGATTGCATGAAAAAATCGAAACATGGGTAATTATTGCTCTTGTTGTAGATAAAAAATGCTACACAGAAAAGGAAACGTATTATTATAATTGTCGACGGGTTCGTTTTTTTATTTTATTTTTATTTTTATTTTTTTTAACAATAAAAGAACACCGATATATTAGAGTTTTTTTTTTTTTTTTTTTTTTTTGGAAAACCGGCAGAAAGCCGTGGGGTTAAGAGGGCCCCCCTCATTTATTGCGAAGTATGCAAAAAGTAAAGGAAACAAAGCAAGAAACACAACAAGCGAAAACACAACCAGTCAAAATGCTAAACATTACGAAACGTAGGTAAACCTATCCTATCAATCCGGAGAATACCCTGGAGATGTTTCAGGTAAAGCTGTTGGATTTAAAACCGCCGAGTCCTTCGTTTGACAAGCCATAATTGTTTAGCATATACCAGTAATGATTAATGTTTTTTAAGATATAAGATTTATTTGAAAATATTTACATTCGTGTTTGAATTTTCTTGAGTTTTTAAGAATAATAAATATTAGCTATCTAGTAATTATGAGGGAAAATTCTAATCCGAATCTTGTTTGGTCGAACCTAACAAATCATATGGCAAGTGTATTGCACTTTCCAAGTGATTGGTCACTCTCCTCTAAATTATCGATCATTCATAGAGCAAGTGTAAAACACTCACTACATGATTAATACTGGTTCAACCGTCTGGGCTAGAATTTCCCTAATTATGAGTACGGAAACACTACGCATTTCATTACTACAACAAGTAAAAGGGAATTTTTAGCTATCTTCTTTTTTTTTTACTACATAAGTACATATCTAGTGTGATATGACAATGCATGGCCGATCGAGGTGTACAAAAATTATTGCACTTATAACTGGAAAATTCTTTCATGGGCCTAGTGCATAAATCCTGTGGTCCACATTCAGTTACGTGTTATTTATTAATTTTTTTATAAAATACATATAACACTTGACTAAATTTGGTCGGCATGATATATGGGTGGGATCCATATAAGAACTTTCCCTTATAACCACTAATTTTAAGGGCATTTAAGGGAGAAAAGTTTGTAGTCTGAGAAAATCGCATTTGTGCAGAGTGCAGACTCAAATCAGGTGGCTGCCAATTGATTCTATGAAAGCGCATTTTATGATGACCGCCTAAAATAGTATCGCATGAAAACGTGATTTTTGCTTTTGTTTTATTTGATAATTATGTGGTTTTAAAATTTACTTGCCCTCCTGTGTGCCAGTTCCCATAAATACCTGCAAATCGCATGACGAGTCGTAATAAAATTAATCGTGGTGCAGTCGACGATTTTATTTTATGATGAATACAACTATACACAGGAATATGCTCTAATTTTTTAGGTATCAATATCATTTATTAAACTTTTATAGCATCTTAAAAGATTTCTTAAACTTTTATTTTAAACTATTTTTGAAATCATTACGGTTTTTATTTGAAAAAAAAACCATTGAATATAAAATTATTTAATATTTTGAAACCATTGAATTCACCTTATTCAAGTTATTGCATCTCAATGCCACTGTTTAAGGACTTAAAACACATTGTTTACCAACGAAATATGATTTGGTCAACATGCAGATGCAGTGATGATATGATTCGAGGATAACTCGGCGGGCCCGATTGGATTAGCCGAGCCGTGCCGTGCCGTCGAGAACCGTCACAGATTGCACCTGCTTTTTCACTAAAATATTATCCCCGTCGAATGATAATCAATCCTTAACTCACTCAAAACACAATCTCTCTAGATACTATTTTTTTACTTTAAGATCTTGTAAAAGGGGTTTGTGCGGTACATTGTAGTGTAATATAGATAGTATAGGTAAATTAGATGGTTATTAATGTCCAATGAGTGTGTTGAAGCAACCACCTAATTTTGTTTGGAAAATGTTTATGCGAGTCTGGTTTGATCGAATCTAACAAATTAAATAGCAAGTGGGGGTTATTTCACTTGTCAAATGATTGGTTATCCTCCCTAAATTATATACCAATCACATATCAACTGTAATACACTCACAACATGATTAGCGCTAATTCAATCAAATTGGATATGGGCTCCAGTGTTTTAGTATTTCCTCTCTTTTGGAAAAAGTTGTAATTCAGCCATAAAAGGTTGAATCTTCGGTACGAGACACTTTATGGTGAAAAAAAAAAAATAAAGAAAGAAAGAAAGTGTATAAAGATAAAAAAAATTATTCTAAAATATATTCAAAAGAATAATACAAATAAATGTAGGACATACAGAGCATAATCTTGTAACCTCATTCAAATTTCATATCTTTCTTTAGTTCAAATTCCTAATTTCACTTGTTGCCCTTGCTTTTTTTATATGATTTTATTTTCATCTTAATTGATATCAAACAAACAATATTTCACCTTTCAGATTCAGAATCAATTGACCTTCTGAACAGTGCCTTTATAATTGGTCCCAAAATTCAGAAGAGTGTATATGCACCCTAACATGGTCCTATACGTCTAACGATTTTATACAAAAAATAACCATCTAAAAATACCAACCATTCACTACCTCATCCACTGCAGTCATCCAATCAATATCAAAATTATTAGCAACATCTTCCACTTCATAATTTTATCCAATTGATGTGGGTCACTTGTGATGTAAAGACAACTTAAATATAATTTTCTAATAAATATATTGCATAATTTTATAATTTTTTAGGTCGTATAGCTTTAAAATTTCAATAAAAATGTAACGGAATACAATCTCATACAATATTTGAAAAGGAGCAACCACTTCTACCAATCCCCCCATTGCTCCGTTATTGTCTATAAACATCCCAACGTCACGTCACAAGGAAATGCTCACATGCAAGCATCACACATACAAAAATAATTAATGTCACGTAATAAACAAGAATCCAAGAAAAGAAAATTCATCGATCAATTAGCAACTTTTTTCAGAAGGGACGTTTTTGGTAAACACAACAACTTGATTTAACAATGTGTAAAGTTTACAGTTACACTGATTATGCCTAGGGAAGTATATTAAGAATCTTGTTAGTATCCTAAGTTCCAAATACAAACATATCAAAGTCTGAAGTGAAAGTTAAGAGTATACATGCACAAAGTAAAATTGAGAATTGTTTGTCCACTAGGCCAAAACCAAGCAAGAAAAGTCAACCAGGACAATCTTGTTCCTGCCATCGACACATTTAAATATGATAAAAAGTGTAAACAATATAAGAAGCCATATAGGCCATAGCTAAGCTGTCCTACATTGGAAAAAGGTTTTTCTTAATTCATGAGTTCCTCCTTTGTGCAAACAACCAAAGACTTGGGACAACCCATCCCTGTCCTCTGATTCTTGATCAAACCTAGGTGGTATTATTAGCCATAGCCATAGACATAGCCATTATTTAAGCATGTCATGCAAGGAGGCAATATAGCTTCAAAAATGATGTGTCTATAGATGCAAGAACATAAAAAGATCGAAAAATAAAAATGAAAATTCCGATTTCACCCTCCATCCCCAATCAAAGAGGTGATAGAGTCGATTGCTAAACAAGTCGGATCCATCACATGGGATTGGCCAGAAAATACAGGGAGATATACTAGAAATGTCACATAATTGAACTAAATTATGATAAAGGAGAACATAGGGAAAAGAGTGATTATGAAGTACCATTGTCGATTTATCTTATAAATTAGGAAAATGGGTGAGTTCAATGAGGAAGATTAGCCAAGCCAACAGACAGACTGCTTAGTGGAGCCAATCTCATGTGCTGATCCTGAGATTTCCTTCTCTTGAGCAACAGCTCAGGTGATGATGACACTGATGATGCAGCGGCCCATGAATCCACAGAGCTATCAGCGCTGAAATAGGCATCAATAACGCCGCTTGGACTGCTCGGGATAGACACGCGCTTGCGCTTGTGGCAGGATGTACGGCTGAGGTCATCCATTGCCTCCATAATAAGCTTGTGGCATTCATCAACTCTTTCCTGTTATAGATTTTGTAATTAAAATTAATGTCCTTGTTGATGGTACATAAAAAACTTCAGATTGGCCACAAGAAACTAATTAAGCTAACCTTGCTAGCTCTCAGCACACTCATAAGTTGATTTTGATATTCAAGTGCATCACAAGACTCTCTCTCTCTGATCACATATATCATTGTGGCAGCAGCAGTAACAGAAGGATGATATTTCGCAAGCCTACAATCTGCACTCATGTATAAATTTAGCCAAGATTAGAAGTCTGTGGACTCTATTTTTGTGGAACTCAATACATATTTAGCAATATACAGATCAATTCAACATTAGATCATAATCATATCTCTATCCATCCAACATTCCAACTCAAGTGAAAAATGAAAAGATATTCAAGTCAAAAACAACTGATCTACATACCAGTGATAATTGAGAGAATTATACTCTCACACCTCCTCAAAAAATCCCAATGTAGGTTTGTTATCAACTCAAGTCTCCTTGCAATGTGGTCAAAGAATGAGATTGGAGTCACAGGATTCATTTTCCATTGCAGAGTAGAAAGCACCAAAAGCTCCATTCTTTGAATGGTCTTTGCTTCAAAAAAATACTTGGAGTCTTCTACCTAAAGCAAAACACATTCAAGTAAAACACAAATCAAAAAAACAAGAATAATCTCACAAATTTATCGCATCAACCGACACAGGTGCATTTAAACAAACACCTACATTGCAAATGCAGAAGAAAAATAGAAATAAAAACACAATGGCGATGGATCAACATACTTGCAGGTCTAGTAGAAGAGGCACTTGAGTTTCCTCCACTTTGGCAGCTACAGAAAGACAGGCCACAGCTGCCAATTGACTCATCCATGGTTTATCCTTCTGAAAGCAAGGGCTTGTAATGAATCTATCATAATAGTTCACAGCCAAAAGAGCAGACATGGCATTGAAGCCATAGTAGCCAATCACCTTCAACATCCACTTAACAGCCTCATTTCTCACCATTCTTAATGACCCATCTGAGTTTATTTCATCATAAATCAAACGGGCTTGCTTCTTCTCCTTAGACAAGAGGGTAGCAAGCTCGTCATCCTCCCAGAAAAGGTCATGCTCAACAAGAAAAGCAAAAGGGCTCTTTCGAATCTCATTAAAATCCTCAATTTGTGGCTCTTTCAAGCCGTACCCACCACCCACATGCTCATCAAAACGGTCCTCCTCCTCGCAGTAAAGGGCATCAAAGATTGGATTTTGTAGAAGGGATTCATGTTCTTGACAATGGGAAACCATCTTCTTCTCCTGAGAAGAAGACACTCAGGCCTCTGCTCATTATCTTTTAAGACAAGAAGCAAAAGCTCGAAAGATTGAATCTTTGGCTCAGCACCATATCTTCTTGTATTTGTTTTCACCCTTTCTTTGCCCTTTTTCTTCTCTGTGGTTCTGAAGAGAGAGACAGAGAGAGAGAGAGAGAGAGAGAGAGAGAGAGAGAGAGGAAGTGAAGGGGTGGGGGGGCTAACCAAAGGAGTTAGCAGCGGAGGGGTTTTATGTGAGACACCTTTCACGCCTGTCCTTTTTTTCCCTGCTTTTTTCGCCCCTTTATTTTTCGATTTTAATTTTAATCTCTGTTGAAACTTTACAAGTATATTTTGGCGCCCAAGAAAAAATTTGGTTATATTCAGAGGTCACAATAATGGCTTCTATTTGTACATTCCTGTCCAGTGCATATACATCTGAAAAGCCTACAGTAAAATCATAAAGACCATTAAATTACAAAGTCATCTTCATTTATATTTTGGAATTCCCTATGCTTCTGCATCATTTATTTAGTTTGTATATGGCTAGGGCAAATGGTAATGCTTTTTCCGTTTTTTCTTTTTTACTTGTTTTGGATTGAGGATGCTTCGATTTGAACATAAATCTCTCGTTGGACAAAAGATATGTGATATCGCCATATTTCAAACACTACAGGAAAGCACTCATTTCATTAATGAAAATTATGTGACAGTATATTCCGTCACAAATTTAATATATTCATAATAGGTTGGTGACATAATTTAATGTAAATAAAAATAAATAAATAATTAGTGACAAGACATTTACTAACAAAAGTGTTCTAAATGAAATCCGTCACAAAATTTAAATTTTATAATGTATAGATTTGTTACGAATGGGGTACATTCTTTTAGTAGAATGGACAGTTGAATAAGGCCTATGAATTCAAATCCCACAAATGTAAATGTTAATTTACTCATATGATAATTCTTTTATTTTGTTGACAATCTAATTATGAAATTATATTGATATCTAATTACTTTTACTTTATGATTTGAAATGTTGATTTAATGACTCGTATGTACTTGCTCAACATAAAAAGAAAATAGTACTCATGCCACTAGTGAATCCATTGCAGAATTTACTCAGCATGTTGGTATGGTTGAATAATTAATTAAATGTAAGGAAGTAACATTATTGCTGCTCTTTAAGGACAAAAATATTTTACCTCATATAACAACTTATAATATGAATCGGATATCATGTGTATCACTTCGTCATTTTGCTTCATGCGTATTCAAAATACTTCAAATAAATGAGTTGTTCACTAGACAATGAGATTTTCTTTTCTAATTTATTTATTCTAATTTGTTTCTAAACCTCGCCATTTATATTTATACAGCAAATTAAATATTTATTGAATAGAAAATTAATTACTAAATTCTATAGCTGCCTTATTCATATTACTTTAGTATTACTTATTATAAGAGTATTCCGATTTGATCCACGTGCACCCTTCTTGTGATGCTACTTGTTCGGTCTAGCTGACTCACCTCGCCCACATGTAGGATTGTAAACGGATATTAAACGAAGCGAATATGCAATGTTCAAATCCGTATCCGATTAAATTTTTCGATATCCGAATCCGACAAATATTCAAAACCTCATATCGGAATTCAAATCCAATGGATATTTTGTGAATTCGGATATATATCTGAATCCGTTTAGTATTTTTGAAATTCTGACAAAATTATGGATATCTAGATATTCGAATATCCATTTCCGCTTACAATCATCCAAATATTCGATTGAATATCCGAATCCGAATATCCAAATCAATTTATATAAATAAAAAAAAATCAAATAAAATTCATGTAACTTATCTAATTGAAATTTTTGTATATATATAAGTATAGGATATGCTAATTAATACATGTAAAGTTAATATATTTACTTGCATTTTTATTTCATTGTAAATTCTGAAAATACGAGTCAATTATTTTTTTTCTATTTATTTTACTTATAATATGATGTCAGAATATATGCACACATGCGCACACTTCTCCTCCTCCTCCTCCTACTACTACTAATAATAATAATTTTTTAGTATTATTTATCGGATACAGATAACGGATATAATTAAACGAATATATCCATCGGATACACATTCGGATTGGATATTAAACGGAGCGGATATGCAATTGTCATATCCGTTTTCGTTTATTATTTGGATACTTGTAATCGGGTACGGATAATATCTGTTTTATATGGATACGGATAACATACCCTATAAATAGATGCAAATGCCAACGGTAAACAAATTTTCAGTTATCCATTCACAGCCCTACCCACATTATATGATCTTCTTGATTGATTGCCCTCATCAAGTTAAGTCGTGTTTACTCACCTAGCCCAATAAAGACGTTACTTCAGCGTTATCCCCAATGACATCATCTTCAATAGGTCTTGCCGATAATACCCACCCAATAGGTCTTGCCGATAATACCCACCCCACAAGCAGGGAGCCAAATGGCCTAACACCAAATAATTCAAGCGGAATGGTAGATGCTACCCATATGGATAGTACCCAATTAGATTTTCAGTCGTTGGATTGAATAAAATGATATAATATTTTATTTTTTTAACACTTTTTCACATAATCATATTCAAATCCAATGGTTTAAAATACTATGCTATTGCACCAGGTCATCGTATGCTCGAGACATCTGCTTGACCATATCTGGACAGACCAGACCGGACCGGACCACATCAAGTTATGATGAAAAATCATTATTTGGAATAAAATAACTGTGTTGAAGGGTTCGATTAAGAACTCTATCCTGTCAAATCTTAGATGAGTTATGTGATTCTCTGCAAAATAGCCTCTGTATAAGTTAAATTTTGTATTGCATTTGCCTATAAAATAACCTGTTGTTTATTAATTCTCCGAAATATAGGCGTTCGCAACTCCAGTGAATTCAAAAATGCACAATAAATAAAGGTTTCATGATAAATGAGATCACGTGAGAACGAAAGCTCGAAACTTCAATGAATATGTAGCTGCCTTAATCATAATCATACATTCATACTGATTTAGCGTTAATTAATATTGGAATCACGTCATTGTGTGTAATACTCGGCCATAAAAACATTATCTTCCTTCATAAATTATGCACTAATGTAATTATTTCTTTGGAATTTATTATAAGCTACTCATCCTATAATATTGCATTCACTAATTGTTAATTGATAATCTGATGCCAAGCAAAATTCTAATCAGACTAAAGTGATTATTAAAGATAATTATACTAATTTTTAGTTTGAATGACCATAATCATACATTTCCCCTCCGTTTGGTTCTAGGATTTTGGTAAGAAAAATAGGATGAAAAAATTTTTCTTTGCTTCAAA
Source organism: Petrea volubilis (assembly GCA_026212405.1). Classification (NCBI taxonomy): domain Eukaryota; kingdom Viridiplantae; phylum Streptophyta; class Magnoliopsida; order Lamiales; family Verbenaceae; genus Petrea; species Petrea volubilis. Next base: position 5,632,537 of record CM047872.1, read on the forward strand.
TGATAGTACTTTATGCTTTCATTTTTTATCCTTTTTATTTTCCTCCCACTTTTCCTCACCAAAATCCTTGTTCCAAACATAGTCTTCAAGTTTCCCTAAAAGAAAGGAAAGTAAATTAGCAGCATATGCGTTTTCCGACAACCTCATTGCATCTTAAACGCGATTTAAATACATAATTCGACTCTTGTCAAAAACAAAAAAAATGTATAGCGTGCATCTTACTCGCTCCTTTTAGAGTTTGTAATGACGCGTCCATCTCAAACGTTTCACGAAACAATAAACGGACAGATATGGAGAGTGGCTGACACGAAAAGAAGTGTGGAGGATTGGTAAAACGTTGACCAAATAGACCAGGATTTGCCTCATATCGGGTTTTGGTTGAGGGCGAAAAACGTGGAGCTAGCAATGCGAGACGGGGAGGTGTTTGGGGCTTTTAAATTTTAAGGATGAGAGAGAGAGAGAGAGAGAGAGAGAGAGAGACTAAACTAAAACCAAAACTAGTAATTACTGTAATCACATCCGGACGGGAATTAACGCCATCCGTTTCCAATTTCCATCGCTTTGGCGTTTGCTGTAATTAAGTGTCCATGTACTATTATTACTAGCATAAGTCCCGTACTATATACATATATTATAATTTATTATAGTGTATAAAAGGATAAAAATAAAATATTATATTCCTATGAAATAACATTGGCTCTAAATAATTTTTAATGTATTTTAATAGTTAAATAAATAATTTTTTACTCATATTTGAAGCTTTTCAAATTTTTTAAAAAGAAAAGTATTGCCGTGTCAAAAAATTCATATTAAAAATAAAAAATAAAAAATAAAAAATAAAATCTGAATATGTGATCAAAACTAAAGTTATAAATAAAATTTTTAAATATATTAAAATTATAAATGATAAATTATGAGCTACTTTAAATTAATAGATCACAAAATAATAGATTATTATCCACATTAGAATACACGACACTATATTTTTTTTGCACACCTAAACATATATGAATGTGAAGCATCGTAAAATAAGTCAAAATTAAATTTTATTTTATAGAAAAGAATAATAATCATAATAATAATAAATAAATTAATAATTAAATTATGAAACACAAAATACTCTTAATATAACTTGGATGTTGTGAATCTCCTTCTACAATCTCCCAAAAAACACTTAGCCCTAAACTTATGTTAGATGTATTTTAGATTTTGTGAATATTTTGAATCTTCTTTCATATACTTATACATATATATATATATATATATATTGATAAATAACATCATTTCATATATCAATTCATCTTATGATGAATTTTTTAATTATAATATATCTTACTTAGTGGAAATTAAAAATTATAAAAAAAAGTGGGAGTATGTAATTGGACATGTTAGTAGATAAGTAAGTGAATGAGTGGGATGAGGAAGTTTTTAATTATTGTTATCTATACTATATATTAAGTATGAGGGGTTTTAAGTTTTAACTTTTATTTGGTGCATGTAATTATGTTGTTCCTAAAATACCCTTTAACTACTCTAATCTCTTCTCCATCATTTCTTTCTCACCAACGTTCCCCCCCCCCCCAATTTTGTAGTGTCTCTCCATTTTTTTCTAACATCCTTTTTTTCCCTTCAAAATTGGTTTTATTTTATATTTATATATATTTTTTAATCAAGAAATAAATTTATTTAAACTTAATTTTTTAAATATGTTATAAATAATTTAAAAGATAGTATAATTAATAATAGTTAAGAAAGATGTGTGATTGCATAGATAATTTCACATAAAATTAATTTTATATTATTAAAAATAAATTATTTTATTAAATTATATTTTCATTTTTATTTTGCTCGCTTATCAATTGTGCCCAAATACGCTAGTTATTATTTAAAAGCCCTAGCCAATTATTTTTTTAATTAAAAGATTTAAAAATTTGGAAAATTCTATTTGGCCAAAATTAACTAAATTGCAGTCAAATACCACTATCAAAATCATTTTGTCATTTATTAGATGACTTTGGTCAAAGGCCACTATCAAAATCAAATTGTGGTTTATTATATGTACATTTTGTGGTTTATTAGATGTAAACTTTTTATATATACATTATAAAAAAATTACATTTAATAAACCACAAAACGATATGATACAATCCAAATGGAAGCAAATAACAATAAATAAGTAAAATTTGAATATGTTGACAATTTAATACCAAACAAATTGAAGACAAATATACGACAATAAACAAAAAAAAGTTGGATAATAAAACTACTGCATAGTGTTAAATTATATAAAAAGAAATGATCGAGATAAAAAGATGAAAACATATATTGTAAATAATATTGTGTCCACATTTTAATTTTTTAATCCTTTTAAAATTATAATTTAATTTTGGTGATATGACATATTATATTAAAGATATTTTTTTCAAATTTGAGTTATGTAAATTTTAATTGAATGCTCTTTCTAATTTTTGAGGAAAAAATTATCATAAATGCATTGTGTTGATATTTACATTCCTAATATTTTTTAAGTTATAACTAATTTGATGGCATTACGTAATATTTTAATTAAAATTTTCGTTATCTATATATATTTTAATTGAAAATTATTATTACATTTTCTATGTCCTCGTGTGAGTGTGTGTGTGTGTGAGAGAGAGAGAGAGAGAGAGAGTTAAATATGGATAGTTGATGGACTTAAAAATACGCACAAATCAAATAATTCATCATTAATAATTAAAATTAATTCAAAATTGTAAGAATTTAGAATTTAGTCAAGATTACACATTTTGATTAAAAGACCTCCTTCAAATATATAATAGTATAGATGTAGATTATTATTATTATTATTAATTTAATTCAAAATTAAACATAACGTATCATAACTAAAATTATATTAAGCGTCCAAATTGCACTTTTGATCTCGCATTGTAATTTGGGACCAACATGCATTTTTTTTTCTGAAAATCCAAAGTTTGAGCATTGATGGACACGCACTAGTCACGTGATTTTTATTACAAATTTAATGGTGAAACTAAGTTTGTAATTGTTATTTAAAGTTTGAAACTAAGAATTTCGAGAAGGTAAAAGTTATGAATGTCGCTATAAATTTTGGACTAAATGTGATTTTTTTTTAAATTATTGTTGGCGATGTATTACTGATCCAATTGACTGCATTAGAGTCTCTCAGAACTTGAGAAATCTAAATTTTCCGGTCCAAACTTTATTAATTATAGAGACATTTTTAAATTTTTTATGATATAATTATTGATATTCTAAAAAATGTATTATGATTTTATAAAAATGCTTGAAATTTGAAAAAGAAAAATTGATTCTCTAAATATATGGTGTCGATACATGTTCACTTATTCAAGTAACATCTAATACATTAGTCTACTTACGAGATATGTATATATATATATATATATGTAGGTGTGTGTGTGTGTGTAAATGGAATAAATTTCAACAGAACAATCAAGAGAAGTCACGTTTGACCCGAATGGGATCCCCTACCCCAAAACGATGCCCCATACTCTAGATTCATAACACGTATAAATCTTCAAGATTTACTTAACATTTGAGATAACGGAAAAAAAAATATAATTAACATAACTAAACAATCTGCCATTAAGTAATCTTAAAGATTTACACGTGTTATGAATCTAGAGTATGGGGCATGAGATAAGACATCATTTTGAGATAGGGGATCCCATCCGCATTTGACCACCCAAAATCACAAAATGGGTGATACCCCAGTTTATCAAAATAGAAAGTAAAAGAGATTGCACGTGCGTTCGGTAACATTTCACCTGTAATACATTTCCATCTCAGTTCTCACTCTTCAAATACAAAGAAGTTATGGATACAAGTACACATACACACCAGAATATTTAATCCAACCAATTAATGGTTCACGATGAAATACAAATTTTGAAAAATTGAATACAACAGCAAATAAGCTTGCAGTTGCATATAAAACAAGCACCACAAGAAAACACTCAATTTAATAATAAAAAATTTGTAATGAGGAAATTAATTTGCCACAAATTTAAGATATTTATGATAGACTGGTGATATAATTCAATATAAACTGAACTATATAAATAATTAATGACAAGGTATTTATTGAATAAATTGTTATAGAGGAAATTCGTTTCAAAAACTATATATATATATATATAATGTATTGATTTGTCATTGAAAAAATGCATTCTTATAAGAGAAGGAAAATGTAAAAGTCTAAAATATAAAGTTTCGTTACAAAGTATGAAAATTATTTCAGTACTCTATTCAGTTCAACGATTGGCCACAAAAATAAGTACCAAATCAAATATGAAAATTCTTATAAAAATTTATACTGTATATCGAATTATTTTGGTTATATAATCATTTTGTTTTTCACAAAATTATTTATTGTGGCACAGTTTCACCCCCATTTATGAAGTTCCTTGTGCACAATTCTAAATCTAAGTCAACTATATAACTTCGTTAAATTCAACTCAATCATAAGATTTTACTTGAGATGGAGCGGAAGCTGGAGGGGGCGGTAGCCCAGTCCCAAATTTATGTCTAGTTAAAATTTATATTCAGTTGTATAGTGGAAGAATACAAAAAAATGTTCACTATTTTTTTTTTAAAAAAATGTTCACTATTAAAAGAACTGATCATTGACTTGATTCTTCTCAAATAAAAATACAAGCATACCACCACCACCGCGACCTCCGTTTTGGTTATATAACTTTAATAATAGGCGCAGCTGCCGCCGCAGCTGTCGCAGGCCCGCCCAATTACATTTTACCATACACAATTCAAATAATTAAAAAAAAAAAAAGAAAAACAATCTCATTTTTCATTTTCCGAGTTCAGGAGATAGAGCAGTCAATGCCGTAACAACTCAGTAGTTATATTAATAAAACTTATAGTGGTAATAATTAAATTAGTTATATAGAAATTGCAAAACAAAAAAAATAATGAAATAAAATAATCTCCCACATCGGAACAGAAAATGGGGCAACGTATGTTCCACGGGGGGGGGGGGGGGGGGGGGGGGTGTTTGGGGATTTATGCTCTCGATAACACCATTAGCTTTAAAAGGCGACAGCTCATAGCAAATCAATTGTGTTAGGTTTTTAAGGGGGCACATCTAGATCACTATTCGTTACCTCTAGCACAGGGAGTTAAATTCTATATTTCTCCATTATATCAATATTGTATCCACCAACTTATGTCATAATAATACTAATTTCATTATAGGCTAATTATTGAGATCATTGTATTTTTCATTTATTATTATATTTTTCTTCATCTTCAAAAGTACTCTATCCCTAACGGGCTTGAAGTATCGTGTACAATAATAATTAATGTCACTAACTAGAAGCTAAAATACATTTTAGATATAAACTATGTCAATATCCGAAAATTCATATCCATAGTACTATATAATCAAATGCTACTCTCATCTTAGCCATTAGTCAAGTACAAGTTTTTTTAAATGATTTTCTTGGGTTATAAATTTATGTAATGCCGTGAGGTGGATCTAGGAGAGATGATTTATGAGGCCTATATATTGATGCAGTTAGTAAGAAAAGTAAACAAAAATAAAAAGGTTGAAAGCAGTGGCAGAGGTAGAATTATGTGGTGGATCTACCTGTTACAGATAATTAATAGTACGAATAATTAAATTCATAAAAAAATGAAAATAAAAAATAGCACTGTAAGACAACAAAATTGCGGAAGAAACGATGATTAGAACACGCGCATCTTGAACTACATTACATGTATGGCCTCCTCCGCCCATTGATCGAAACGAACGAAGAAAAACAATAAAGAATGTTTCAATAACCGAAAGTGTGTTTGTATATATATATATATATATATATATATATATATATATAATAATTGTGGTCCCTTTGTTTGCATGAAACATACGCCGTGCACCTTCCAACAAAGCTCCTACATATATCTTACAAGTCTTTAATTTCTACTACTTTGAATTACTTCTGTATAGCTTGTCTTTCCCATTCATTCATGCTTTACATGCATATATAGCCGTGGAGTACATAAATTATATTTCGAGTAGGGGCAGCCTAATTAATTCCCTTGATCCAATGCACGACGCGAAAAATGATATTAACGACAAAATTATTAATATTTAATAGTAATATTAAAGTTTTGTATTAATTATGTACACTTAGTTACAAGTTCTTTTTTCTATTAAAATTACGAATGTCCTAATTTTAATTGTGAAATTACTTATTATTATTATTATTATTATTATTATTATTATTATTTGGGGAGTGTTTGTGAAATTACTTATGAATGATAAAAATTATGCGTAATTTAATTATTACTATTATTAATCAGTAACACATGTATAGTGACAATCTAAATATAATTTTCAAAACTATTACATTCATAAACTTTATTATTGTTATTAATTATTACCAAAAAACAACTATAATATAGTAGGTATTTTTTTTTAATTATAATATAGTAGGTATGTGATGAAGCCCATATCCGTATATACCCAGAAGACCCGGCCAAGTAAGGTATTGTCCAGCATCGTTAAGAGCACAAGGTGCCCAGGTGAGGTTTTGCCCTTTAAAATGGCACCTCATAAGGTAAAGGAAGGGCTGTCGCTTATAAGCTAACCAAGTCTTTCGTCTTCTTCCGATATGGAACATATTATGTACTCATCAGTATGGTTAGTGAGATCTTTATGCATTTCGTCACTCGTACTACTCCAGCCAGGGGCGCACACACAATAATGTAGCTATATATATTTGTATTGTATGTATCCTTTTAATTATTATTATTATTATTTCACTTCTAGCCATGAATTTAATTTAATCCCTCATTACAATTATTTGTGGCATTTTTATTACATTTAAACATCTCTAAATTTAAATCCTGTTAACATGATGTGATACCAATCATATAAACGCATTATGTCACACACTTTTAAGTTGCCCGTGAAGTACATATTGGAATTTATTTTCAACTGTCAAAACACGTAAATCGCTTATATTTTTGAAGTTACATAATGATTACTTGTTTCTGTATCACTATTATGAAGCATATTATGACCACAAACAATGAAAATACAAATTATTTGCATTAGTATTGGGACAAAGGTCTTGCCAGTTGCCACCACTTGGTTATTATAGCCTTACGGACGCTACAGCTAAGAAATCTTGGGATTAAAAGGTCGACCTTGTATATTATTAATAATTGAGCAATCCAAGCTAGCAAAAACGTATGAGAGAGAGAGAGAGAGCCAAAATAATATAAATGACTTAAAACCTCCATTAATTCAATTGACGTGCTCAATTAATATTTTACCGAAAGTTATTTTAATTATTGTGCCTGGCCTAGTTCCCTTTAATCAATACTGTAGCAAGTATATATTTCTAGATATATATATACGCGCATGCTTATATATATATATATATATGGGGTTGTACCTTGTATTGCTTTCATAATTGAGAATTTCACAATACACCCACACGAGACTTATAACTAATTTCCAATTAAGATCTTCATTAATGCCCCAAAAATTAGGGTACGAAAATGTGGCTATAGAAAATACTAAAATTTTAAAACTTGCAAAAAAGCTTATAATGTCGGCACAAATAATATTAATGTTGGAAGGTACAATAATAACTTAATTTATATATACCAACATAAAATTATAATTTAACGACGTCCCAATGTCATAGCACTGGGCAAGAAAAACAATGATGAGTCCGTTGCTAAAACGGTAAATTAAACAGAACCCCATCATGCATCCATAATCGGGCTACTTGATTAGCATTTTCGAACTTTTAATCAATTGCTCCCACTTTTTTTGTTTTTTCGACTTTCTTGCATTGAAAACAAAATTTTAACTCATTTCTGAAATGATTGGCTACAACCACAACGTTCGCGCTGCAAAGAATCATGACGTGAAATATCTGATTTGAGTCATAATTATTTACGGTTGATCATATTTAGCTAAATGGGTTATTGCACTCCCATGATCATGTCAATCTTTTATCCCTATATGCTTTAATTCTAATTTTCCTTTTTTTTTAATAATTATTATTTTTTTTAAGGAAAAATTACAATTTTAGGACTGTATGTTGTACCGTCTAATAATTTTAGGACAATAACTTTTTTATTTGCAATTTTAAAACATTAATCTTTTTTTATTTGCAATTTCAGGACATGAATTTAAGATTTTGTGGCATATATAGGATAAAATTCCGACTAATTTTATCAAATTTCCAACAAATTTGCAAATATCAAGGTAAAAGTCCTAAATGTGCCACAAAATCTTAAATGTATGTCCTAAAATTGTAAATGAAAAAGTTAATATCATGAAATTATTAGAAGGTACAACATACAGTCCTAAAACTATAATTTTTCCTTTTTTTTACCCTGATTTTTATTTTTTTACTTGTATAGGCAAGTTGAAATTTTATAGTGACCCATCAGTGTCTCCTTTTGATGGCCCTTTACTAGTGTGGCAGCTTAGCTGGCTGCCTTAAGATTTGCCCAAACATAAAGTTAAGCTAAATTAATTAATTATGGGCAGCGAAAATACTGAAACCACAAACTGACATGAAACAAAAGGTATTCTCATCAATCCTTTTCACTGGGTGTGTGCGCGCGTGTGTACATATATATGTATATATGTATATGTGCATAGGTTATAAGACAAAGTGTGCAGAAGTATTGGTCTTTATTGTGTTGTGCACCACGAGAAAGAGAGAGTTGAGACTGAAACTGAATTACTTAGTCGCACCCAGGCCAGCAAAAAGTGAAAAAACACTTCTCATCTTTTTTTGGTCAATTGGTCGTGTTTTCTTTTCAGGATTTGTAGATTATACATTATGCACACACGCCACTCCCCCCATCACCCTCCTTTTGTTTCTCACCTTTTTCTGCCTTGGTCCACCTTATTTCAAGGGTAAAGTTGTCATTTTAAAAACTGATAGAAACAATCCTCCTTAAATTCAATTTATATATATTAATTCTTCATACATATTGTTACTCAAGTTTAAAACTTACACTCTGCAAAAATTCGACCTCATGCATTCTTATTAAAGTTTAAAACTTGCGTTTTGAGAAAATTCCACCATATACCTCTTTATATGAAAACATCAGATTTGATGTCCAGTGTGTATGTTTAAGAAATGGACTCAAGTCTAGTCTAATTTCGAAAGTTAGTTCGTGAGGGGTGAATTGTTCAAGTTATTATAAATTATACCATATCATTGTATTTTATTGATGTGGGATATTTACACACCCATCATACCCTGAGCTAGAAACAAACGGAAAACTTGGAGCGAAAAGTTTGAAGGAATGAACATTTATGGATTGACAAATTTGAATACAAGACATTTGCTTGCTCTGATGCCATGTTGAAGAAATGAACTAGGACCTAACTTAACCTTGAAAATTAGCTCATGAGGCCCAACACATCCCTACACATATATACATACATTTATTCTATTACGCACAAGCAAAAGTTTCAAACTCATAATAAATGTTGGGAAAATTCTAACCCATACCCTAGTGAGTACTTTTTACCTGCAAGATGGCTCTAAAAAGGGACCATAGAATATTTGGTGACATTTAATTTAATTTAATTTAATTTCGATCACAAAATTCAAGCCTAAACTTGTAAAATTTTGTAAGGTGTTCAAATAATCCATTCAATTAGGTGTGGCAAAATGGTTCTCAATCCATGGGTTGAACCCAACCCACATGATTTTGGGTTGAGTTGGGTCAAATATATTTTAAAGTGAGTTGGGTTGGGTTGGATTGTGTTTCATGTGGTTGGTGTTGATATTGTGTTCTGGTAGGGTTGATGATGGGTTGGTAATATGTTTATGTTGGGTTTTAAATGAGTTTGCTTCATAAACACAAAAATATTGATTTTTTTATTTGATTGTAATTTATTTTAGTATTCTAAAATCATTTAAAAAGGGTAGAAATTGGCAATTTTAATTTATCTTTTTTTGATTTTGATTAAACATACAAAAATAATGCATTGAACCCTATTAGGAATAATTTCAAACCCATCTACAATCCGCATCAAACCCATTTTCATCTCTAACCCATTTTTTGAAACCCATCTCCAACACAACCCATCTTCAATCCAACCGAATGTAACACAATCAGACCAATTGCCACCCCTACATGCGATTAATATACAACTTTATTTCACAAACTTGTAAAATTGATCTCTAATCAATGTAGAACCTCATTTTAATTTTTCGCTTTTGAAACTTCGACTTTATAATGGGTACATACATATATTATTCAAGAGTCAAAGAATAGGCTCTTTACAGCACCAAAAAAATTATTTTTTGATCAACTTTAGGCAATATTTCAGTAGCATGTCCTTATCAATTCAGAGAAGGTGGGTGAATCAATCAAGCACTGTTGAGGCAAATTTTACCCACCATCCCATTTAGTGGAAGTCAAGTTCGATCACTTTTACAATCGAATAACACAAGGCATGCACCATTTGGCTAAAAAAGAATATATATATATATATATATATATATAAAATCTCTGTAATTGATCTCTTTGCCTTTTATTATGAGAAATTGCTTACATAACAAAAAAAGTTTACTCTCAAAATTCTATGCATATTTGATGCAAAGTTCACTTTGTTTAATTCTCTATATTTAAGAGAGTACATATCATTCCATTACATCAATAATTCGTGAATTACAAATCCAATTATTATATCATTTCTCAAACTAAATCATTTACAAATTAAATCATTCCATCATCATTAGATTAATGAATCGACTACTATCAAAGTAATTAAGAATAAAGTCCCATGCATGATCGATGAGAATCGTATTCAAAATTTTAGAATCTTTGAGTCTTAGCTTGACCAATTGAGCCGAACTTCATTGGCCCAAATTTTAATTTAGTTGGAAGAGCTTTTTCCGTTAATTTTAAGGTTGGACTTTGTATCTGGAAATATGACTTATTTAATTATTACATTATAAACTTCACAATAAGTCAATTGTCATGGATGGTTGGATCCACTCAATTTTTGTTATACTATCAATTTGAAACCATATTGACAATTTGAATCCGCTTTATATTATTTTCATGTACTCATTCCACATCTGATAAATTTGTTTCCAAATTATGGACTCATTTAAAATAAATTTTCTTGCGAAAATGAGCGGAAACCATTCAAGATTATGAGTTCGTTTGGATATATTTCTTTTTAAAGATAAGTACTTATTCTTCTTCCTCTCTCTTTTTTTTTTGAAACTCTCTTCTTCTTCTTATTACTATATTTTTTAAAAATCTTTGAAAAAGGTTGTATTTGGTTGAGCTTTTTCAAAAAGCAGAAGCCATGTAAAAAGCTCGAAACTATCTTTTTTTTTTTAATCTATCAATAATAGCTTCAAATAAAAGCACATTTTAAAACACTTTTAATTATTACATCTAAATACAGAACTGCTTAATTTATTTAAAAAACTCTAATTCAAAAAACTTGGCTCAACTATTACTTTTTTTTTCCTTTCTTTTTAAGCCGATTCAAACAAGTCCTAAATAAATTTTTGGTGTTGGTACTGGGCTACTTGCTATGGAGTTTTGAATGGGCTACACAAACTCCATTGGGTGTTAAACGAATTTAGGACCTTAGGTGCTCCTGTGTCAGTTAGAGCCCAAATGTGGTTTGTTTACGTGGAAGTTGCCTGAACATCAAAGAGCGGGTATAATATCCTGGCCCAATTAATCCATTATCAATGCATATGTAACTACACACACCACACGCACGCAGACACATGTATTTTGATTTATGTATTTTGCGGTTGAAAGTTTATAAATTATTAAATTAGTATTTAATTAATACAATTTTACTCCCACAATTTGCTTTGTGACATCAGCATTCATTTTGTTAGCACATAATTGTGCGTGAATAGAACGTTGTATGTGTTGGTTGGCCGCTCTTGCGTATGTGGCTGAGGAATGAGGATCAAGTGGATATTTGTTAACATCTTAATCATAATAATCTTATTATCAAGTGGTCTTTGTATAATTTTGTATGGCATTAATCATTCAAACGTCAAGTCAAGCACTACAAAACATCAAATCACCAACTCCACCAAAAGTCATTGTTGCCAAAATGTACACGTATATATGTCCTGTACGTAGGAATACCGACCTGTAAACCCATGGCTACTAATTTATCACTCCCAAATAGCACGAACTAGTTACTTATTAAGAGGGGGATAGTACAGGAAAATGCGTGGAAATTGGCGGAAAAATTCGACGGAAGTTCGTCAAAATTTTTGTCGAAAAATGTAAATTTCAGTGAAAATCCAATGGAAATGGGTTTATCAAATAAAGCATCGTCGGAATATCATTTTTCACCAGAATGAGCCTCCCGAGAGAGTCATTCAAAATAGTATCCTTCAAAATGTGTAAATTTTTATAACTGAGAGGATTTGACTCGTAACCTCGCGATTGAATAACAAGCACTCCACCATCAAACTATTCTAAGAAATTGTGATATATTTTGTTTTATATTTATTATATATTTGTTTTATACCTGTAAATACTTATGTTTGCTAATAGAATTTCATTCAATCTATCTTATTTATACATCTTTTAAAAGTTGAATTTGTTTGTAATTTTGGATTTATTTTGATGATGCATGAATTTTTGAGACAAATTTGTTATAATGACGTACTTTGCATGCACATGTAATAGTTTAACGTTCTTCTTTCAATTTTATGAAAATTTCAAAATTATTTTGTTCATGTTGTGTTTTTAGTCTTTTATTTAATTATTTAATCAACTTTTTAAGTTTTTGATAATTCGTAAAAAAATACAACGTCGTGATAGGTACTGATATTCTAATTTATGAATTAACCAAAATGTATTTTCTTATTCTAATAATACTTGCTTGTATGATTTCTTTCTTCTTTTTTTTTGACAAATTTGTAACAAAATAAAAATAATTTTGTACTTATTTGAGTTTGAACCTTGGACATCTTGAATGAAAATGTACTGTTTTGCCACTAAACTATTTCCAAACTTGTTCATTTGTGTTTTATATATATATATATATATATATATATATATATATATATATATAGAGAGAGAGAGAGAGAGAGAGAGAGAGAGAGAGAGCTCCGCTTCCTCCGGAATGTTTTGAAAAAATTAAAAATAATTTTGTACTTACTTTGGTTTAAACCTAAGACCTCTAGAGTGGAAATGTAATACTTTGCCACTAATCTATTTCCAAACATGTTTATTTATGTTATACATATATATATATATATATATAATATTATTATTTAAAAAAAATACTCCAGCATAATTTATCCCTAGAGATCCCCCAGACTATTTCCCCCGGAATGTTTTTAAAAAATTAAAATTAAATTTGCACTTATATAGGCTTGAACCTGGGACCTTTTATGTGACATCCTAATTTTTACACAAAAGTAGGTCTAACAACTATATACTAATTAAAAATCGGTTCTTATGATCTACGTGCATGAAACACTAAAATTTTATATATAGCATTTATAACGCCCCAGTACTCCATGGTATTTTCAAACTTAATTATACATATTTATTTCATGTTTATATGTATGTTTTATATGATCCTTATTTTATATGTGAATTATGTAATATGATACCTATGTTTATAATAAACAATTGAATTTATAATACATATATAAATCGAGATATATATGTGCACACACATGTATTTTCAAGAATTACAACTTATTAATTTATTTGTAATAAAGTCATATGTATACATATATATATTTTTCGAAAAATATAGCTATATATATAGGTATTTTCGAATTTATACATATATATATATATATATTATAATAGGTCATTTGTTTTTGTATTATATACATATATACTTATCCAAAAATATCATTTTCATTAATAAATGCTTTCATACACTTGTTAGAGATAAGATTGGATAAGATATGCTATTAAATGCCGTCTTACGCTTGTATGGATCATCTATGGATAAGATCACACTTGCCCTCATTTTCTTAATATAGGGTAAGTAGATTGACACTCATACATATATATTAGGGCAACACATATACAAGGATAGTTATAGCACTTGTAATAACCATGTTAAATTAGCCTAACACATGTAGTGATCATCTCCTACTAACATACACATGTATTCATCACCTTGACTTAGGCTAATACATAGGCTAATACATAACACATTAGGGTAACACATATGAAGATTTAGGGTTAACACTTGGACTATTAGATTACCACTTGTGTATAAACATATTTAATAACTAGGGTTAGTTGTAAAGAATTCATTTAATACAAGAGATTTTCTTAATAAAATAATATATGTGTCTTGAGCTAACTTCTAAAAACAGGGGACCTTCCCCCACATTTTAAACCACAACACACACCAACACACACACAAAACACACACTGCATACACAGTAGCTGCTTCTGCAAAAACACACACTGCGCACACACACTCATACATACATAGAAGAAAAACCCTAGAACTATTACACACTATTAAAAGGTATGTCCTTACCATAGACTCTCTATATGTTTTAGATATAATTTCATCTCATTTTAAGTAGTTAATTCATGCCTATATATTCATATGTTTATGTTTAGTTAGTTTATGAAAGCATTCATATACGTGTTTTACTTATGCATGTCTAGCAACTTAAGGTTTGTCTATATGCTCATGTATATGCATACGTATTTGGAAAATTAGGATTGTTCTTTTAAACTATATGCATACATGTACATGAAGTTATTTTTAAAACTATAAATATGCACCTAATACCTATGCATAAATATTGCCTATTCATGCGCTTATGCATAATATTTTCGTAACGTAATTATTAAATTACAAGTTAATTACTTTATCACCCCTAGGTTACATGTTACATTCATTCAAGTATTATATTACTTCAAGAGTCTAATTAGTTATATTATGCCCTAACTAATACCAACTAGTTATGAGCAATTACGGTATAATATTCTAACCTTAGTCGTTAATACGAACTTTAGGCAGTTACCAAGTCGACATAGCTAATCTAATCCATAAACTTGGTGAGATAATAAGTCTCTAAGGTGAGTGCTTTGTCTATTTCTTACTGGGGCATTGAACTATATGTAGTAAATATATCCGTATGGCCTACCCTGTCTAATTTGTGGTAATCGAATTTTTGAAATTATATCTTACTCTCTACATTTCAACAAAGTATTTTTCCATATTGTAAGTCAATTTATACCCGAAAAGTATTGTATTTATGATATTGTCAGTTATATTTATTTCAAAAATGATTTATTGACATTTTTGGGATATCATGTTTTAATTATGTTTTATGTATCCATGGTGTTGGAAACAAGCTATTATTTTTTTGAAAGTTTGTGATCTATTGATACCCTTGGAGACGCCCTTGGGAAGTTTGGACCCAGGTACATGTAAGCGAGACATATCTGGCGGAATGGACCGTCGATAGAACTTTTTTACGTGATACCATTCTGTTGGACCTAATTCCTACATACAGTTGGAGGTTAAATATAGTAGGGATTGACTCGGTGTATTGTACGGATATATGGTACACCTACCGTTTACTGTTGTCAAGGTCGTTCCTTGACACAAAGGGGAGGCATAATGGTTTTATGATATTTTATTGTTTTGGATAGGTATAAGGTTAGAGACATTGTTCACGGTTCATTATCTGTATTGTTCAGTCTTGATATTGTGTTACTGAAATACATGTTTCACACTACATCATATTTTAATATTTTAATGTTTTATGAGTCTTATTTTTGTTAAAATTCTATACATATTTATGTCCAGTCCCACTATGTTATTTGGACTTACCACCCAAGTTCTTTCTGTTCATTGCCACAGATTCAGGAAATGGGTCGAGGGGATTCGGTTAAGGCGATCAATGCATTAGTACATAGTCTTTTATCATGTATAGAAAATTAGCTTGTTTAATAAGAAATAGAAGACCACTACTTGAAATGTTGTATTTTGGATAGTTTGTTACCCTACATTTGTATGTAAGTTAATGGCATTTTATTCCTATCTCAATTCTATCGTACGATAAACGATTGATGTATTGGGTATCAATTGAAAAATGAGTACTCGGCAAGACCGTTAAGTGAGCCCTACTCGTATAGGATGGCCCTATCGACGGGGGGTGGGGGTGGGGGAGGGGGAGGTATCACATCTTGGATGAAAATGTAAGGCTTCACCATTAAGCTATTTCCATACTTGTTCATTTATGGGTTTTTTGTTTATATATATAGTATTATTTATTTTATTTATAAAAAAAAACACTCTGGTGGAATTTTTTTATTATTATGTTTTTTGAAATTCAGCAGAATTTTCCCTCGGAATTTCGCTGGATATTTTCACTGAAAGCACATGTTTTTCCTCTGTGTGTGTGTGTGCGGCGGGGGAGGGGTAGAGAGAGAGAGAGAGAGAGAGAGGATGAACTCATTCTCCATACTCCAAAATTATGTAAGTGTCAACTAGCTCAACGGCAGAGTTAGGGATGGGGTTGGAGGACAGTTCAACTGCTGTCTTAAGTTATGATCGAATTAAAGTTTTTATGTATTTTTTTTCTTGAAAATTTTACATTTTCTCCACTCCCCCTAAACAACAAAAGTACCTTTAATATTTTATATAAACTTGACTCACATTTTAAATAAAATTTTATTTTTGAATTTAACAGGTATCGCTTTTCCTTGTGAATGCTTTTGTTGGAGAATAAAGAACAATTGACGCTGCGTTTTACCAAGTTTGGTGGTTAATTAATTCATTAGTCTTATTAATAATATAATATAACAAGAAAGCTTGATGAGATTTATTTATGCTAGATTGTGAGCAGATGATCATCATCGTATTTACTTAAGTAAAAATGTGAAGAAATTTGATTAGTCAACATCTCAAAAACAACACCCGATCTGATCGATACCAGTGTTAGTATGGATATATGTTAATCTGTCTTAAGAACTCAAAATTTAAGTTTAACCTAAACTGATGAATTGAAGATAACTATGCTCCAAGGTGGATGCACGCTTTTTCTCCCCATGATATTAATTGTATCTATACAATTTTCCATGCATCTTGGGACTAGCACATACTTTTTTGATGAAAATTAATTACGATAAATTAGGTATATTTTATGCTACACTCAATAAATTATATTACGGTTAAATTCATGATGTGTATTTTAATGATGTCATAATTTTAGTAGAATATATATATATATTCGACTATATAGTGTATTGTATTGGATACTGATGAATCTACAAGGCTAAATAAATGAAAGCCTATTGATTAAGTCCAAGGGCAATGGAGTTAATGGGCTATGAGATTTTAGTGGAATTGGGCACCATTCATAACCACACACACACACTCAAAAAAGCGCAATGTGTTGCGTGAATTGGTGACATGGAAGCATTAACTTCTAAGTAGATGAAATCAGCCATGGTGAAAATTGTGGCACATAATTGTTTCATAGTCAATTTTCTTGTCACTGCTAACTCACAATAATTGTTTATTTTCCTTAGGGGAATGATTGGTTTACTATTCTAGATGCTCAACAAATTAAATATAATTGTCAAAGTACTAATCAATTAAAATACTAGCATTTTTTTTAATGAAATTATACATTCAATGATTCAGGGACAACCATAAAAAGAAAAAAGGACGGAAGGGGGGAATCATTCTCAAATATAATATCAATATAACTGTAGAGAAATATATGTATATAATCTCAACTTTGACTAAGGGGTTATGTTCGAACCCTTGAATCCTTTTTAAAAATTTAAGGCTACAGTTTTCGAAAAAGTTATTGCAGAGGTCAAATATTGGATTATAGCCGTGCACCGAAGAGTTAAGATCTTATCACATTTTAAATATACTTGATTAAATATTTATATATTAAATAGAGTATGAGTTGTCCAAACTCGAACCACACTAGAATTTCACCGAATTTTTTATTTACCTCGATTATAAAGTTAAAGTCTAGAGGACCTTATGGCAAGTCATGATTAAATAGGGGGAGCAAAAGGATAAAAGAGGGATTTGCTTTTGAGCGTAATAAGCACTCCTGAAATGATTCATCTAGCTTATGGTTAAAGCAAAGCTGCAAATTAATACTTATAGTTGGGAAAAAGAAAAAGTTTGGAAGAAGCGTGGAACCCGTGAGCTGAAAGCGTTATTGTGTTGAATTAGTCAAATTTGAAGGATTAAAAAGACTTCACGCTATTCTTCTCATTTGGACCACCCCCTTCTCGAACTTTTCCACGCTCAATTTGCATTTAATTTAAGGACTATGATTTCAGATTTTTCCTAGGCAAAAATCCATTATTGCCCTCTTCCCTTCATAGAAAATGTCTGGTTTTAAATAGCCATTTATTCTTCCCACGCGCTCTGAAAACCTTATTTTTTTTTTAAATTATTACCATAACAAAATGTTAATCTATAATTAAAAACCAGTTAAATATAAAAATTATTACAACATCAAATTGTTACTCTATAATTGCTTAGATCAAGCCAACTCATTTGACCATACTTGACCAAAGACTAAATGTTAACATACCTATCAACAATAATTGGGTAAGAACATACTCGTCGCTGCTAATAAAGAAATACCTTACAAATTTTATAAAATTTGATATTTATTATTGGATTTTGTTCATAACAAATCTATTAGTATTACAAAAATGCATCTCTTGAATAATACACTATTTTTTTTTATTTTTTTATTTTTTTGGTTTCCCAGGGTATCCCTCCGGCCGACAGCCAGAGGACTAATCCCCCGTCCCTACTGTCAGCGCACTAAGTGGTAGGGGACTGGCCAAATGGTTTGCTCCATTCACATGGGTAGGGATCGAACCCCTGACCTCATGCTTAAGGAACGAAGTGCTGAACCACCACGCCAATCATGTTGGTTTTAAATAATACACTATAACCCATAACAACTTATGCAAAAATTCGTCACAAATTTTGTTAGGAATCCCGTGTATCACGCATACGCTAATAAATGCCTTACATTGTCAATAATTGTTATTTTAGTTTTGTTACTAGAGTATATGTTACATCACTATTTAATTATATTTTAACCTTTTATATTAATTTGCTAGTATTTCATTAGTAATTCATTATATTTATCTTTACTTGCAATAGAATTCTATTCGTTACGAGATTTTCATAATATAAGGATTATTCTCTTGTAGTAAATCATTGGTCAATAAATAAGCTGTAATAAATTACTAATCAACTATTATTTTATTAGTTCGCAAGAAATTTCGATTAATGAGAAGCCAACATATTCTTCCCAAATATGTATAGTTAAAAAACAAAAAGAAACAAAAAAAAATGTAAAATTTGTATAACAAGTGAATGACTGCCCAAAAACTTTTCATTTTTGTATTGGAATTGTCTCTACTTTCCATTAGCACCTTAAAACTGTTATTAGAATAGCACCATGAGACAACGTGATGCCCACCACTATTATGGCTTTGTTTGGCAACTTTGGAGATTGTGCATGATACCACTTTAAGAGGATATTTGCTCCATTATTTTTCTTGGAATAACAGATTTCGTCTAGGGGATGGGATGCAGAATCACTTCTCCAGTTGTATTGGGTACCGAACCTATGCTAAATTATGGACTTTAAAAATTGCTACCAAACACTTGAATGGTTAGAATACCTATTAAATTCCACACATAAACCTCTACCAAACAAAATCTATAATTATAACATGTATTTTATAACCATTCGGGGCGGATTAAACAAAGCGAAAACGATCTCCCCGACATCCTATGCCTCCAATATACAACAAAAATTGGGTTAAATTGGACTACATTATTTGATGAAACAACAACAACAACAACAACAACAACAACAACAATAATAATAATAATAATAATAATTATTATTATTATTATAATAAAAAATCACTTGGTCATGTCCCACAAAATAATGCCAAATGATGTACATTTTTCTAATATACAATGGCCATTATGTAAATCAGAATTATTGGTCTATAGTTTGTCAAATATATAGAAGAAGAATAACTCCGATAATGAAATTTTTAAAAAAAAAAAATAATAATAAATCCATGTGATGGGCTCATATTTTGCAATGATACGTAAGAATCATTTATGTATTTTTTAATTAGAAAACTTTAAAACTTATCTTTAGCACAAAAAGGACATACGTATCGCGAGTTTTAAGTGTTTAACTAATCAGTTTATGCAAGTAACTAATTAGTTTATTGACATGGTCATAATTATTTGCGTGTTGCTAAGGAGCAGGTTTTGACAAAAAACATACCATGGACCTTGAGTATCATATATGCTGTTAATATATATATATATATATATATATGTGTGTGTGTGTGTGTGTGAAAAATATAAGATGGTTTAGCTCGTAAAAATTTTGATGAATTTCTGAACGTTCTGAAAAAGCTAAAAAAATATATTAAAATAGTTCTCTCTCGTGTCATATAATTCAAAAAACAAGAAACATATTTTCATAATGGTCGCTAACATTGTAAATAAACAAGAAAAATATTTTCATAATCATTTCTAACATCATAAATAAATGTGAAAGATATATTTCCACAGTAATTTTTAACGTCGTAGTCTAATTTTCCTCTTATTATATTTGAAACATATTTGATGATTCAAGCACATATTGATATTTTTTAGTTCCAATTCCATAAGTAACAAAACAAACAGCTTTATTATATATTTTTTTAAGCGTTGGCCTTTATTTAATGAAATTATCATTTAATTATAGAAAAAAGGAAAAATCAAGTAGGTTCAAACGGAGCAAAAAGAGAACATTAATCTTGAAATAGAATATATATATATAACTACTAGTTAATCTAACGGGATGATGCGCTAGAACCTTTAAGCAATGTCCAGATTTCGGATTCTGATATTATAAATGGAGAAATTGAAATGACCAGAGTTCGAATTCTTGTATTGTAAATGAAGCAATTGTGTTGGGAGGATCAAGTTCTGATATTGTAAATGGAGCAACTGAAACGTCCAGAGTTCGAATTCTGGTATTGAAATTTTTATAATACTCAATCCGAATTAGTCGATCAATAAATCGAAACTGGATGACTAAGGCCCAATAAAAAAAGGGAATATATATATATATATGTATGTATTTGTGTGTGTGTGTAAATAAATGTTTGAATAATTTCAAAGAAAATTAATTGACGGGGTCCTAACTCACAAATTTCAAAGTCGGGCCGCAAGGTATGAAACAATCACACCCTAAATGGCTTAAACTCACTTGTTTATTTTCTATTTTTCCCCATTTTTTTTTTTTGAATTTTCAATTTAAAATGCCGGTCATTATTCCATTCTCACTTACGAAAACCGTGGCCTTGACGCGCCCAGATACGGCTTTGACGGGTCAAATTTCTTTAACTTTACCAGTAACCCCACTCCCCCGTATTAAAAGCTACGCAATTTCCATTTTCTCCCATGTCTGGATTTTTATCACGACTATCCTGTTCCGCTGTTCGCACCAAACTATTATATCTAACCTGGTCCTTCCCCCGCGGCGGCGCGTGTTCTCCGCTCGCCTTCTTTGAAAACCCTGGATAATGGGTCAAGCCACCTCCACCCACGGCTATTCCCCCGGCGCTGCCGATCATCTCCGCCGTTCGAGCCTTGACGTCCACCAGTTCCGCTCCGCCTCCGCCTACTCTAATTCCCAGTTCCCGGATGCCGTTTGCGTGAATCAACAGCTAGACTACACCGCCGAGATCCCGGACGAATGCTTAGCTCTGATCTTCCAATCGCTTAGCTCCGGCGACAGGAAGCGCTGCTCCTTGGTCTGCCGCCGATGGTTCGCCGTCGAGGGGCAGAACCGCCACCGCCTTGCTCTCAACGCCTCCACGGAGGTCGCCGTCCACCTCCCCTCCATCTTCAAGCGGTTCGACTCGGTCACCAAACTCGCCCTCCGTTGCGACCGTAAGTCGGTCAGCATAAGCGATGAGGCTTTGACCTTGATCTCCCTCCGATGCCGCAACCTAACCCGGCTGAAGCTTCGGGGATGTCGCGAAATCTCTGACCTTGGTATGTTCGCTTTAGCTACAAATTGTAAATCTTTACGTAAATTTTCCTGCGGATCCTGTATGTTTGGAGCTAAAGGCATGAATGCGCTTTTGGATAACTGCTCCTCACTAGAGGAGCTCTCTGCTAAGCGTTTAAGGGGAATTAACGATGGATTTGCGGCTGAACCGATTGGTCCTGGGATTGCGGCATCATCACTGAAGTCGATTACACTTAAGGAGCTTTATAATGGACAGTGCTTTGGGCCGTTGATTATTGGATCTAAAAATTTGAAGACTTTGAAGATTTTGAGGTGTTTAGGAGATTGGGATAGATTATTAGAGACAATAACTATGAGGAAGAATTGTTTGAGTGAGATTCATCTGGAGAGGCTGCAGGTGAGTGATGTGGGGCTGATTGCAATCTCTAAGTGCCCGGATTTGGAGATCTTTCACTTGGTGAAGGCTCCTGACTGCTCAAATGATGGGATTTTGGCAATTGCTGAGAATTGTAAGCTTTTGAGAAAGCTCCACATTGACGGGTGGAGGACGAATAGGATAGGTGATGAGGGATTGATTGCCATTGCGAAGAACTCTGTGAATCTTGTGGAATTGGTGCTTATTGGGGTGAACCCGAGTTCTGTAAGTTTGATGGCAATGGCCTCAAATTGTCAAAAGTTGGAAAGATTGGCACTTTGTGGGAGTGAAACCATTGGAGATCCTGAGATTTCATGTATTGCTGCTAAATGTACAGCGTTGAAGAAGCTTTGTATAAAAGGTTGTCGGGTGACGGATTCCGGAATCGAGGCATTTGCTTTTGGCTGTCCAAATTTAGTGAAGATTAAAGTTAAGAAATGCAGGGGAGTAACAAGTGAGGTTGCAGATTGGCTGAGGGCAAGGAGAGTAACCCTGTCTGTAAATTTGGATGCAGATGAGATAGAACCTGAAGCCTTGGATGCGAGCACAAGTGATGGAGGAGCACAGGAAGATGGCGTGGAGTTTCCTCCAATAGTCAATAGAGCAGCAACTGGTGGTGGTGGAAATGTTGTCGCTGATGTTGATGCTCCATCAACGAGTAATGGAGGTCGCTTGCCTAATAAGTCCAGATTTAGCCTTTTTGCTGGAAGAACGCTTGTGGCTTGTGCCTTTCGAAGGTTATCAAATGGTAATGGTAGTTCACATGATAGCTTTTGAGTTATGACTGAACTGGATGAGAGTTGAAAATTTATGAACAACCCTTGTCCACTTTGCAGTGTTGTCTTTATTTAACCATGAGTGGATAAAATCTCTGTTTGAACTTGTGCTGTTATATCTTGCGGTTCAGTGTTTTATGGTGTCATATGTAACCCGACACTTAAATTTGTGCACACTGAAATCCCTTCTCTGTTGTAGCATGTTTGATGATTGTGTTCTCTGTCTGTTTCGTGTCGTGCTTTGTATGACATACCCAGTGTTCATTCTTCAGTTGTGTTGCAGTGTAGGTGTGGTTTAGTCTTGCCTCCTTTTTTCTTGGTGTTTCAGATAATTACTCTCTCCCTCACATAGCCCACAAGCTCTGGGCTTGATGAATCACATCCTTGTATGAGCCTAACAATGTGCCCTCAATCGAAACTTATCTCTGAGATGTTTGGATCCATTGGTCCTACTCATTTTTGCTATTTGCTTCCTTTTCTTTTTGCCAATACACAATATTGTGTTTGAGAAACACACTGGGAATTTCATGCTGGAGACTTTGTGTATGGCATCTAATGTTGAAATGAAATTCTAGCATCCCCACCGCCTCTCCTTTCTTATCTTATTTCTGTGACTGATTCATTTCTCTATCACTTGTTAAGTTTTTGTTCTTATCTGTTGTATTACGCCATTATTTACGTAATTCAGTCAGATTAAACTCGTTTCACAAAAAAGAAGCATTTGTTGATGTCAGTATTGTTCTTCTCTCTCTCTCTCTCTCTATTTGGGTTGGGTAGGTGGATGATACGCACTCCTCGTTGCATTTTTAATCTATTGAGATGTTTAATTCTACTTGCCCTGCTAGTAAAGTGGTTGTGTTGGTTTTTCAGTTTGGGGGGGCCTCTTTTTTTTGGTGGCTAGCTATTTGAAAGGCACCTTTCATACGAAATCCTTTTCCAAGAAATTTCAATAGCTCCTCCTCATGGTGTGCTTGTATGACTTGGAAATGTATGGTAGGTCGATTGTTCCAATTCTCGTTGACTTTGAATCAGTCCATTTGGTTGCTACATCTAACCCGTCTTCGAGTTGTTTGTATGTGTCTCAATTACTATATTAATAATTGTTCATTTAGGAGTTTTTCAATCTTGGTCCATTAAAATGTTGTGATATCCTTGATGGTGGGGACATATGAATACAGATCTGATTGTGAATTTCAACAATTTAAATAAGAGAAAAGAAGAGAAATGAGGAAGAAGGAGAAGAGTGAGGGGGAGAGAGAGAGAGAGAAGAGAGAGTAAGAGAATAGAATATTGGTAAATACTTGATTCATTCCTCAACTCAGGTTGTTCCTATACGACTTGCAAAATAAAAGGAACTTATAAGTAATATCTAATGTGCAGAAAATCCCAAAAGATCCCTGGTACATCCCTGCCCACTATTGAGGTGTAGTGGCCGTTAGAAAGTTGGTTATGCCCGCCCCAATCTCCGGCGTTGGATTCTTTGTGAATTGGATGGCTTAGATTGCGCCACCCTTCATGCTCCTCCTCTTGACAGCGCATTATTGAAATGATGTCGTCCTTCTTGTTTTGAATGCAACGGTCAACTTGATCCGACGGGGTAGAACTATTCCCTTCCTCCCTACTTGTACGGGGATTGCCAATTCTAGGTTTAGTCTTTAGAGACACATAACAAATGTACAGATGGTGACTCCGTTAAAAGCTCACGTTTCGTCGACTCTTTATCTTGTTCTGCTAAAAATCCATACTGCAATATGAAACATAGATTATATAACTAATCATCCTTTTTTTTTTTCAAGAAATTGTAGTAAGTACAGAGAGAGAGAGAGAGAGAGAGAGAGAGAGAGTGGTTGAGTGGCCTGTTAGTTGAATCCAACCTAGCATTAGTGGTTGAATATGGCATCACTGTTGGTATATATATATCATCATATGTTAGCAACTTGTCATTTGAACAAGGGCACATCATGAATACGGCATTAACTTGGGATTTGGTTCAGTGCCTCACATTTTCACAAGTAAAGGTCTGTGTCATTTTGTTAGTATTATCAGTTGAGTGTAAATAGGTGTGTGTGAGTGCAACCTACAGAATGCAGAAAGTTGGATAAAGGAGAGTGAATCTGACTAGTCAAAAAGAAGAAAACAAATCAAGATTAGATTAGATGGTTGGTTGGTTGGTTGGTTGATATAAAGCACAATAAAAATGGGGTTGATTTAGTAGAATATTTGCTATAATTTTAAGTTATGAGGGGCAAAGTAATAGGGGCCTTTAGCTTTGATTGGAGCTTTTGCTGCTGCAAACATCTTCCGCCTTGTGCTACCTATAAAAGCTTTCTCAATCCACTGAATTATGCTCTGTTAGCCCTCAAAACTTGTTGTCATAGACTCTGTTGGAAAAAAATTTTATGCACACGTTGTGGATTCCACTCATGCATTGATGTACGCAAGGAGTATATTAATGTATAAAATTGTAATGTATTTTATTAAAATGTATAATATTTAAAATTATTTTTGGTTCATATTGATGTATGAGAAAGTCCACATCATGTGCATAAAAGAAAGTTGAAGTTGCGCCCACATGTGTTCTATGTTGAACTTGTCCATTTATATTTGGATTTGTAAGAATTGTTTCCCATAAGTGAAATAGTTGCTGATGATACCATATCTTGTCCCACATCGGAAGGAGTCTAAGGACTTGGCAAGCTTATAAGCTTCAATCCCTCTCTCACCTTGCGAAGCGCCTTTTCATCAAAGGACAAAACTCTACCGTCTTAAGGTGCGGGACAATACCTCGTAGGATCGGGCTTCTATGTTCGGCGACGAATTTGGGCATCATCAAATGGCGCCGTCTGTGGGGAACGATGGCCCTGTGCCTCTTCCCAAGTCCCTCGACTGGGGGGCTTATGATGATACCATATCTTGTCCCACATCGGAAGGAGTCTAGGGACTTGACAAGCTTATAAGCTTCAATTCCTCTCTCACCTTACGAGGCGCCTTTTCATCAAAGGACAAAACCCCACCGTCTCAAGGTGCGGGACAATACCTCGTAGGGTCGGGCTTCCATGTTTGGCGACGAATTTGGGCATTTTTGCGCACACCCGAGATGGCCCCAGCCTGAGCACGATACTGTCCACGCCTGCCAGTCTAGAGATTGGGGGGGTTTTCAAAACGCGTCGTGCTAGGTGAGGGAGGGTTGGTGTGTATATAGTGACCAAGACCCTCGTTTCCATTCGATGTGGGAGAATTGGCCTCATCATAAGTCCCCTAGACGAGGGACTTGGGCGGAGCCTAGCGGCCCCACGGTGGGCGCCAAATGATGAGCACACGTCCGATCAGCCAATCAGTGGCCACGCGAGCGAGGTATCGTCCACCTACCGGGCTGAGCCGGGGGGGTTTTGTCCTGAAAAGGGCCCTCGCAAGGTGGAGAGTGTGCTTGGGTTCTTATGGTAACCAAGTGACTCGTCTCCAACTGATGTGGGACGGATAATGTCTCATCAGTTGCTGAAATATTAATTATACACGATAATCAATAATCAATGATTCATCATTGACAATCTTTAATAATTAACAACCAATTAATCAACCATGGAAGCGACCGAGCAAACCTATTCTTTTTGGAAATTCGAATTAAAAGCATCATACCGAGTAAGCAAGCACCCATATTCAGGATTTGACCTATATATATAGACACACACATACATATTCAAAATTTGAACCCAATATTTTAGGATTGGCGCAACCCAATTAAAGCAATTTTTCATTAACTAAAAACTGGTAAACGTTTTGAAATACTTTATAAATAGCCCATTTTCACTAACAAATAATCTTAAACTACAACGCAAAGAAGATGAGCTCGAATTTGATAAACGTACATCAAGTTGACATCAAACCTAAATTAGTTGCAACATTGACTGTTCC
Organism: Petrea volubilis; assembly: GCA_026212405.1. Classification (NCBI taxonomy): domain Eukaryota; kingdom Viridiplantae; phylum Streptophyta; class Magnoliopsida; order Lamiales; family Verbenaceae; genus Petrea; species Petrea volubilis. The sequence continues at coordinate 5,659,734 of CM047872.1, forward strand.
TTTATTTTATGCTTGAGATCGACCTTAAAATAAGTTAGTTCAATTTAATTCCAATATATGGACCCTTACCTATACAAGTACAGAGTTGTATGAAAGTTTATTGGCAATTCACCTTTTCTAATTTGATACGATTATTGGTTTTATTTATTTATTAGTCCACTGACGGGGTTTGGGGGGGGGGGGGGGTTCTTATTTTCATTTTTTTAAGTATTTACATCTGTATATATAATTCACATATTATATTTTGTGTAATTTATATATATATGTATGTATATGTTAATTTCTTAGTATAAAACGTTTGTTACATAAATTTGGCAACATAAAATTTTATTTTTCATTATTTATCTATATTAGTCTTATTTATTTATTAGTTAATTTGTTGACCAAGAAATAATTTAGATGAATTAATTGAACTAACAAAAAAATATATATTACATGTACCCCTCTAATATTAAAAGTATCTCAATTCCCCAAAGGGGCATTTAGTCGATTTAAAATATTAAAAAAAGTGTCAACCAGTTTCCTGACGTTGGAAGGGTAATTTTGGTAATTCACGTCGGAATTTAATTGCGTTACCTTATGAATTCAAACGGAGCCTAACGAAAGGGTATGTTTGTTAACGGGAACATAATTTTGGTGGTGTAATAGTAGTTTTTGAAAAAATTGGAGGCATCGGTAATTAGGCTTTAGTTCAGGAAGTGTAATGGTAATTCTCCAGATATTAAATGAAAACTTCAGGGGTGTCGCGAACAAATTTTCCAGCAGGTAAACCCTATTCCAATTCACCAGCCCCTCTTCTATGTCCTGCGCTTAAACCCTAAATCCAATTTCACCACAGACTCGGTGTCTCGCTCGACATTCCGCACACACACTCAGATAAAATTTCGGTGATTTCCTTTGCGTCCCTAATAATGGACGAGTTAATCGACTCTGCCAAAAAAGAGGTAAGTTTAATTTGTCTTTTCAGTGGCATGAGATGTTTTTGGTTAATTGATGTGCTTCTTGCGTATGGATCATCCTTAATTCGTGGAAAAAGAATATGTTTATAAGTTGCCCATTTTGGGTTTGCTGCTGATGTTAGGTGTTAGTTGAAATGGTGAAATTGGCGCAAAAGAGAGGAATGGCCGGGAGTAAAGGTCCCTGGAAAGAATTTTTGAAATTTTACGATAAGAAGTTTGGGGCAAGCTTGAGTGACCCGTCCCGAAGGTCTGTTGATTCTTTGACTGCATTTTTGAAAACTTTTACTCGAGATGATGATTTGAAGGTAAAATTTTGAGCTCAGCTTCTTCGCCTTCTTCCTTGTGTTTTTGGCCTGATAAAGAAATGCCTACATCACTCTCTGTTGAAGTTATGAATAGGTGCTTTCTGGTGTTGTATTTGCAGTTTCTCAAGAAAGTATTGCAATGTCATCAAAACCGTGATGAAGTGGAGGAATATAAGAAAACGTCCCCTGATAATGAAACTGCTGAACAGGTCCCAATTGTATATATTAATTTTGACCTTGACATTCTTCAATGACCACTGATTTGTTTCATTATGACTGAGTTGCGTGTGTCGATGCAGAAACTAGTCCGCTTGACTTTAGAGCATCATCAGTACCCTATTGATTATTCCTTCCCTTCACATGAAGAGGTAGGTCATTTAGATTTTTCCTACTTGTCGGCATACTGACCAACCTGTGCTTTGAATAAAGTTCATAAGCTTGTTCTGGCTAAAGAAATATTCCATTATGAAAAAATCGGAATTTCTCTGTTTAGCTAATGCCCCAACTTGGAATTGGTAACTTTCGTGCTACACAGTTGGCGTCGTTATAATGTTTCTCCGCAGACCTGATAAATATATATATATATATATATATGTGTGTGTGTGTGTGTGTGTGTGTGTGTGATTTGGGCTTGTCCATTCTTGAACTCTTGGGCTGGAGCAGGACTGGTTGGTTATAAAATGCAGTAAAAAGTCCAAGACCATGAAGTCTACTGAAATGATTGCCATTGATTGTGAGATGGTTCTCTGCGAAGATGGCACTGAAGCTTTGGTGAAGGTGTGTGTGGTAGACCGCAATTTACAGGTATTTTTAATACATTTTTGTGCACCATGTTTGAATGTTCACCAGCTGGACAAATTTTATCAGTTTTGGGTAAATCATGAAATTATTTATTTTTATGCTTGTTCTTTTAACCTTAGGTTAAGCTTGATGAAGTTGTAAACCCAAATAAAGGAATTGCAGATTATCGAACAGATATAACTGGGATCTCTGCGAGAGATATAGATGGAGTGACTCATTCTTTGAAAGATGTGCAGGTATACTTTGTTGAATTTTACTTGTCTGCGATATATATACAAGTGAAGTCCGATCTGGCTTTTGTTTATTGTTTTGTCTCGTATTACAGAAATCTGTGAAGAAGTTATTATCACATGGCACCATTTTAATTGGCCACAGTCTCAACAATGATCTTCAAGGTGAGTTCTGTAACCTGGTTTCTTAATCTTCTGTGTCCACGTTGGGCAAGTAACGAGCACATGCCTCTGTCGTTAAAGATTTCTTGTTCACAGTTTGCCTTTTGGCTAAAGTTTCTTCTTTGGATGATATTGGTAAAATTAGAAGTCTTTTTCTTTGTATTTTTCGTGATGTTTTCTATGTGATTTTTCTGTTTCGTGTTTTGTGTTTGAAGCTTTGAAATTGGACTACACAAGAGTGATTGACACGTCTTATGTCTTCAAGTATGCAAATGGGTTTGCCCACAAGAAACCGTCTCTTAGTTTGTTGTGTAAGGTGACTTGTAGCCACACATCTGGTTCCGATACATTTTATTCTTCCTCTAACCTGTCAACTTTTAACCAGTTTTTGGTTCCTGACTGATCTGTCAAATCCGCCCTTCTCGCTCTTGTTCTTCCCCTTCATCTCTCTCTCCATGCCATTTGTAGTTCTTAAAAGTTTTGAGTTCTATGCTAGGCTATGTTGGATTACGAGCTCCGGGTGAAGGGAAATCCACATAACTGTCTGGATGATGCATGTGCTGCAATGAAGCTTGTCTTGGCCAGATTAGAGGGAAGAATTGATGATACTATAGCTGAGGAGGTAACTGCAACAAATCACTGATTTTTGGTGACCATTAATCAGGGTTGAGACATGTACTACAATGCATTTTTCTGGTTTTAGGTGAAAGAAATGGACACGGCAAAATTGCTTGTACATAGGATCCCCGTTGGTGTTCTTAGTAATGATTTGAAGAGTATTCTCACTGGGGACTTTACTATTGAAGTGAAGGTTTGTATAGCCACATTATCATTATTTCTTCATTGAAGTTGTCTTTGACTTGCGCTGGTCTGCTTTGGGAATTCCTTGAGTGAAAATGGAGAGGGTCCTTTTAGGGAAAATTTATTCTGCAAACTTAAGATTTTGCTGAAATTTGATGCTTGACGTCAGTTAATGTAAATTTATTTTCGTGGCTGTGTTCATTGTCTTGCTCTTCTTTTGTTTTTTTCTGTCTTCTCATCATGCAGTCTACCTAGCAGCGATTGCTTCCCCATCACCATTGCGTGCCATTTGATAAGTTATTTCTGCAGGTGAGTAAAAAAGTTAGAGATACATATTCAGCCTTAGCGATCTTCAAGAATCAACAAGAAGCAATCAAAGCTTTTGAGAATATTGAAGGTGACTTGGAAAAGGTGTGTAATATCTCTGTTCATCTAAAAGCTAGTTGCCCCTTTCATGCATCACAGGGGAGTAGACTATCTTGAATTCTATTAAAGATTCTGTTCACGACTAAACTGCATATTTGTTCACTGAGCTGAAGTTTTGGCTAAAAAACCACCCCCCATCTCTTTTCTTTTATAGAATTATTCTAATTCTCATCATTGTACTAGATTCTGATTCTCATCTAACCTCTTATACCAGGATTCATATGGACGGCCACAAAAGCTTGTAAAGTTTGAGCTTGATTCAGGAATAACTGGTGCTGTCTATGTTTGTAAAATTGTCCCTGGAGACTCCACTGACCAGTCTACGAAGAAGAGGTCAGTTGACGATGACACTGTTAGCACAAGGAAGAAGTCAAGAACCGATGAAACTTCAGGACAACTTCAGGATTCCAATCAGTGCGAGACACATTTGAAAGAAATTGAAAGATTGAAGGGAGAGTTAAGTCAAAGAGATCAAGAAATTTCAAACTTGAATAAAATAATTGCTGCACTCACGAGGAAACAAGGACTCTGATCATTCTTTGTAAAAGCTCCAAAGATTTTTTGAAACAAAGATGAAACGGAAATCTTCACGTGCAATACATGACCGAGGCATTGATTTCGAAAGCAGTAGGGAACACTTTGATCACCCAAGAGGCTTTGTTCTTAGTCGAACCTGGAAAGGGAAGTTGCTCTTACCATTGATATGGTTGTTTCTACTGCTGAATAGCTGCGGACGGTGAAAGTGCGGCTTCATCAATGTTATGTTCTTTCATCAGCGTAGCAGGAATTAGTGGTTCTGTATCAATGTATCTTTCAATTGTTTTGTTTTATTAATTTTTCTTAGTATTTATTTCAAGTTATTTGAAAGGCCCAAGCGTGGCAATGTGACAGAATGTCAGCAGACCCAAAATGTCAAAAAGTTTTGTTCTTACTTTACGAAATACTCTGGAGGAATTTATCGTTAACACTGCTATTAATAGGCATTAATTATTTTCTTACGCTTTCTATATGATGGAGCTGACTTCAAGTTCAACTATATAGGTCCTGAGAAGCAGTTTAGAAGCATTGCACTGGATATATACCCAGCGGAATTTTGTCTGAGCTTTTATCTCTAGTGCATCAGAAGACTATGCAAGACATGGGCTCCATTTGAATATGCTTAACAAAAATAAGTTTTTTGTTGAAGCAGTGTTTTTATAGTGGTTTTGAAATGTAATTTTAAATTTTAAACTAAATAATTTTACGTTTGGATACAATAATTAAAAATATTTTAAAATATATTTTCACTTGAAGTTATTTTGGTTAGTTTCTAAAAAAAAAATTTTTTTTTTTGAGTTCATGCTTTTTTTAGAAATTCATCCAAACCTTTTTTTTTTTTTTTTGCACTCTGAAGTAATTTCTTTTTCACAAATAAGTGCTCCTCTGACCAAAAACCTATCCAAACGAGCTTGTATTGCCAATAATAAGAAGACAATACTATGCTAGATGCAGTGTAAATATTTGGAAGATGATCATCAACTTTGTAAGGTTCTAATAAATCTATGCTTTTTGACGAGAACCTGATGCTTGAATCTGTCATTGGCGCCATCAAGCAAGTCCCATATTATGAAAAGACTAAGTACTGGAGAAATTTGCATAATATGTGGTACAATTGAGCGAAAAAAAAATGTATTCTCTAGGTGTGTATATATAATTATAAGGGCACCAGGTCCAAATTCAGGGATTTATGTAAAAACACATCGAATGAGGGATATGAGTGAGGAAAAAAGATCAATCATCAGTTACAATCTGCTTCCTGCGCCATACAGGGAACAGTGGTCTTGAAATTGCCCCAGTAGCACCAATTGTCTCTCACCATTATTCACTCACTTTCATAGTCTTCATCATCTCCAAAACTGAAAACCGAAGCGTCTGCTGCTATGGCCTTGATATCAGTGGAGTCCAGACCGGGAATTGGGGCAGTAGAGCTCTTGATCCCATCAATTTTCTCGGGAGTTTTAGACTGGGGATTTGTGGACTCTCTACTGAGAGAAAGTTGTTCGGTTTGATTTGATATGGTGGAAACGTGGTCAGCTTTGGAGCCAGATTCAGGGCTTGGCACTGGGGCAGTTCCGGCAGCAGAGATGGTGGGACCTGTCTTTCTTTTTGAAGTAGCTTCTTCCGCATCGCTATCAGAAAAGACATCATCTTCATTGTTTTGTTTCCTTGAAGCCGTACTTTGTTGAGAATTAGCTTTATTTTCACTGCTTGAAGAGGAGTCTCTTGATTTACCCTCCGCGCCCTTTTTGTCGCGGTCATTTCTGATTTTGGATGGGATTGTCCCATCATAATCTATCATCACGATTTCAACTTGAAACCCTGGGGAAGGCAATTTTCTCTGCAAATAATAATTGAACTGTGTCATCAAGGAGCATAATTAAGAAGAAAAGCAGGATACCATATTTCATGGCTAGGTAATATCATTGTGAGACCTCAGGAAAAATATGAACGAATGGATCTCACAGAAGGAGCTTACATTGTCAAAGCCATCAAGGTCGGAACCATCTAAAATCACTCTATTTTCCATCATTGTTGTGTTCATCCAACTGAGTGCAAACAAAGTACAAAGAACATGTTAACCACTTACATTAATTATGTGACTATCAGAGAGAAAAAGATGTGCTTTAAAGAATGATACACTAGCAATGATAACAACAGCCCCTGCCAGTTTGAACAGAAAAAGATACGTGTTTTTGTTTCTATAAGAAGCATTTTCTTCCCCAATTTCTACAACTCTCGCGTGATGAATCATTGTACAGAGGCTTCATTTCCAAAGTACCAAACTAATCCTTAAATGCAGTAATAAAGTATAGACTGATTATTAGAAATAGCATGGGAAGGATAATATGCAGACCAATAAAAATCTCCATGGCGATCTTGAAAATGAACTTTGAAGTCCCCCACCAATTCAGTTAGGCCAGGTTCTCCAGGTAGGGCAAAAACTACAATTCCCTTTTTTGGTGCACGGATCCAGAAATCTTCGGGCTGCATAAGTCAACAGTTATCATTAAATAGAGACCAGTATCCAAGGGCTAAAATTTAATTAGTAAGATCTCAAATAGCTCTCCTCCAGAACAGGTAAAATACAGGAGATTTTCACATAAGAAAACATATGCATCACACTTGTATACAAATACCTCCAACCAAGACTACCACAAAAAAGTTATCAGAAAGGAAAGTTACCATGAGATCCTTGGTTTTCGGATGCTTTTTCGTTGAAAATAACACTCCTGTAAAAATATAAATTTATTCATAAGGATGTTATGAGTTGAGCTATCCGGGAGAACTGTTAAAAATATTATGAAGGAGAAAACGAGATGAAAATCCCTATCATCTCTCTCTCTCTCTGAGATTTTCTGAAAAATAATGGCCTGGTTCATAGGTTCCATTCAAGTGGTTCAGTTTTAATAGATCTTTTAAAATCAATATGTTTCCAGTTTACTCTTCCATATCTGAAAAGCACTGAGTGCCTGTTTCATTATCATTCTTTAAATGATCTAGCATTATGGACAGTAATTCTCATGGATAGGCGAAGAGGACACTAAAACATAGAGCTACTAAATTGTAGCGCATCATTTCGAGTGCGAGGGAAGCAGAATATGTGAAGGTTGCAACCAAAGTTCAGCCTACAGACAATGTTATTAATGCTGTTCAAAAGTAGGTGAAAGGATCTAATATCATAAAAAAGGAAATTAAAAGTAAATCTAATTGCTTACCATTATGATTTGATATTGTAATAGAAGGCCTAACCCAATACGGACACCTGTGAAGCCGAAACCCTCTTAGCATGCACCTGCAACATTTTGTTATTAATATCTTAGCAGTAACAACCCAATGCATCTGGGAAATGAATCATCAGAAAAGTACCTACGTCCAGGGGGAGTTTCACCATTGAACTGCATCAAAATTCGCTCAAAATATTTCACATACCTCTGATTAAATTAAAAAAGAAAAGTTAGTCACTTCTTGCATGCTATAGGCCTTTTCACAGATTCATTTTATATGGGAATATCTGACTAACAATCTGGCTCGGAAGAATAAGACCCTTTCCATCCACACATCTTTTCTGGTTATAGTAATCAATGCACTCCTTGGCAGTAGGGAAAAACTGCAGTCAGAAACATGCAACAAGTGTAGTTAAAAAAATGAAAGCAGCTAATTTTTTTGATGGAATGAAACCAGCATATCGATTTTTTCAGTTATTAACTTTCACCTTCAAGAACAGAAGAAGGCTACATATCATCAATCCTGTCCTTGCCTTCCCAGCTTTACAGTGAACAACTACAACATTTAATATATCCTCCTTCAACCATGAGTAAGCACTTTGACAAAACAATTTTATAAGATGAATAGGAGGGCAATTGTGGTCATCAAATGGGAAAGATGCAACCTGAACAAACAGGAACCAATTAGCCACAGGGTCAGAATGTGCAGTTGGTTATATGGTTTTGTTTAGAAAAAATCATAACAATTTGTCAACTTAACTTCAGTTGAACAGTACAATTTAAGCTATGGGTCAAACAAAAATCAAACTGAGAAAAGCACTATCAGTTCAGTGTCTAGATATAAGTTTCCTCGTGTTCTTTTTCTTTTCATTTATCCCCACCAATTTCATAACCCAGACCAAAATGAAACTATAAATTCCTTCAACCGACTCTTGGAAACAACCTTCACTACCAAGCCCACAACAATTCATAACTCAAGCCTCAAAAGCAGCTCCCCCCCCCCCCCCCACCCCAAGCGCCAATTCCACCACCAAAACCCATCCCAGCATTAGAAGTGGCGGTGGGCGGTTATTCAGACAAAAGCCTTCATAAATCAATGACGACGTGTGGTGAATGCTGGATGGTGACAGAGGCACTAATGTAGTTAGTTTCTTGGTTGAATTGACTCTCTAAGCCCACCATTTCAGAGCACAATACACACTACAGCTGTTAGTCATATATTCAAAAATTCAACTGCCTCTTGTCAAAGTGAAATTAAAAGTATTGCAAACAGTCTCAATTCAGTTCCAAGTATATGTAGACCAAAATATACCTTTCCCTCAAACAGTGAAGCATCATATAACCTCTCTGAACAAAGATTGTACACTTTGTATTTTCCCTGCATAAATGGAACTGTTTTAGACCATAAAGAAATTCTTACAATGAAATGAAGTCAGTAACACTTCCAGCCTGATTCTCTCGTACTGTAGGAAGTAGTATTTTAGTTTAAGGTGGATTAAGAAAATCAATGTCATCAGCCCCATGGAAAATGTCTAAGGGCTTTGTTGAGGTGGATTGTCATGTAAAACTCTTTTCCTTGTGCTCTATAAAATGCTACAGCAAAAATACCTTGTGATGAGTCTCAAAAAATTTTATCACTTCCTCCATATGATTCCGATAGAATCCCTGCATCATATTTAACAGACATTCTTTAAATAGACTGAAAAAATTAAATGAGAATAAAGACATTATTAAAGGAGCTTTACCTCAAAAAATCCAAATAAGCCAGAACTCAGATCACCAGCAGGAAAACCCATAGCAATTATATTCTCAGTTATATATGTCATATCCAAGTCGAATTCTCCCTCCTGAAGACAGATGAAATGGAAAAAAAAAAATGATGAACCACCTTTATCGTTAACATGTAGAGTAGAGTTGGAGAGATAGAACAACTATGATGAGTAAAGAATTTGATTTAAGTGCTGATACAAAGATGACCATACAAATGGAAGATGATCAGCAACATAACCTGTAATCTGCACAAACTGGAAGTTAATCTATAACATTGGGAAACTTTTTACACAGAAATATTTCCATTTGTGTATTTTACATGATGCATTTTTATGATAATAAATGAAAGAAACATGAGATAGAACAACTATGAAGAACAAAGAGTTGATTTTAAGTGCTGATACAAAGATGGCCTTACAAAGTGGAAGATGATCAGTAACATAATCTGAAATCTACACACACTGGCAGTTACATCGACAAAGTTTGGCAAATTTTAAGATAGAAAATTTTCATTTGTGTATTTTACATGATGCATTTTGATGTAAAGGAAACAGAAACTCTGTTAATTCTTATCTAGCAGGCATGTCCTCTCTCCACCATCACGCATCATTTCTAATGATAAACAGGGAGTAAATGGTAAATTTCATGAATTTTTAGGACTATTTCCATCTATTAAATTAATAATGCTAATTTCTCTTTTGTTACAGATACATGCAGATTTAACATCAATAAAGTAGCTGTCAGCAATAACAAATTGAAGCAGAAGCACAGGCATAGCCACATCCACATACATGTAAAGGAAAGAGTGAGAAATGACAACCTAGGATGGTCTTTTAAACTGGACATTACCAGAAACTTAAAGAATGTTCAGACTTCAACTAGAGATTACATAGAAGAACAGTTTGGCCACCTGGTATCTTCGCTTATTTTGTGAGACAATGTGTCTTGCCTTGACTTGCACAGCCTTCACAGCATTTAAAGAGGAGTCAACTATCCCTTTGGTCAATGATTCGATAACATTTGATTGTGCAGAGGCAGAATCATTGTTCGCACTCTCAGTTGATACAGATGCTTTTGAAGGAATCTGCCGTCGAATCCCACTAGCAATGCGTGAAAAGTTGAACTTCCCTTTATTGGCAGTCTGGGAGTCCGGTTGCAACTGTGGAAGTTTTATACTTTTGGCCCAAGAAGATATGGCAGATGTAGACAGCAAAGAAGATGGATCCTTGGCTGAACTTTCTTCTTCAGAGACAAAGGAAGGTGAAGATTCAATATAAGAAACTTTATCAGGCTGTGACGGAGATACTTCAGTAGTTTTGGCGGTAGTTTCAGCCGTTTCGTCAGTTTTAGAGTCCATGCTGATGTCCCAGATAAACAAATGTCAGGTATAACCTCTGCTAGTCTAATAATAGCTCAAAACATAAAATCAACCAAATATAAGGCTCACAACTATTTCACAGAAAGTACATCATTAAGATCAAACATCATATGCAGATTAGAAATCAGTGATACATGTATAAACCAATGAGGACAAGTGTCAATTATCTTCCGTTATTCATGTGGCACTGAATGATTCAAATGCTTCCCTTCCTCCATAAGTTCATATAACAACATACCAGCCAAATATGCATTCGGAACACTTCTCTGATTGGTTTTCCTAGATGTCCTAAGTTATTTTCACTTTTATAGTATACACACAATAAATAAATAAATGTTTAAACAACTGTGACGTGAATTATAACTTGCAAGTTTATCAACAAAAGCAATAGCTATTGTGCTGCTTGGCTTACCTTACCTTCTACGACCAGATCATCATCAAAACTGCATTGACCTTTCCAGATTTTTCTTTAATCTTATGGGACTAAAAACTCATGAAAGTTTGTAATTGCATTTTTCGGTGTTCGTCTAAGCGTATAGGCGCTAAATATGTACAAATTGTACCCAATAAAGGATATTACTACTAAGAACTTCCATGGAATGCAATAAAAAATTTTCACAGGCAATTGAAATGCATTATATACCAACAAGTAAATTGAGCAAAATGAAGGCATAATGAGATTAAGACGCGAGTAAAATCTAGCTGCTTTTGCGGCAAACAACACATAAAAAAAAAAAAAAAAAAAAAAAAAGAGAGAGAAGAACAAAAAATTTCGGCAGAAATTCAGATCTGTTCGCAAAGAAATCCTTCAATTTTCCCAATGATTAATGCGCTAATCACCTCGATTGAAGATTGAGAAACCTCGCCTCAATATCTTCGACTGGTTTGAGCGGCAATTATTCCGGATTTAAATCTTCAGAGAGAAATGGTGGAATTAGGAATTTGTTAAAAGTCTTTAACATTTAGGCTTTTCAGTATTTGCAATTTTTTACTGGTCAGATTGGAGATACTTCGAGCTCCTTTAATTAGAATTCTGATCTGATTGAATTTAAACTATTTAGGAGTTATGATTCGCTGCGCCAGAGTTCACTGGCTCATTGAGGATGCTTTTTACCGACGACAGTGTTGATGATGACGTGCCGGGTCCGGAGCTTATGTGTGGATTGAGGTGATGTCACTTCCCAATTTGTCCTGATGTTATTTTTGGGATAATTACACTACAGCCCCCTATTGTTTGCTAATTACAGTCATCTCCTCTTCATTAAAATACAGGCATTACGGGTTCATTAAATTATAAGAAATTTTTGAAATGAAAAATGAATATTTGTGAATAATGTAGATATTATTTGAACATGAATAGTTCATAAAGAATCAAAGTTTCGATCAATCCCAATACTTGGAATCTTATGGATGAGACATGAAAATTAATATTTATCTATCAAGAAATAAAAAATGAATATTTGAACATGAATAGTTCATAAAGAATCGAAGTTTCGACACCAAGGAGCACAGGATGCTTAAGAGACTCAAGGCCTTGTGGGCCCGAGAACTGGAGATGGCGTTCGACGGCCAAGAGACCCTCTAGCACCACCCTTTAGAATTAGCTCTCCTAAGTCATCTAACGTTTGACTGTCTGATCCGCTCTGACAGGAAAGTGTATCTATACCTATCAATCTTCTCTGCCACAATTGCAAAAATTGTGTCGGTCTCAAATGTAATTAATATTGTAGCATTACGGATATTTTTGGCATTAAATTCATGAGATATACATTTAATGCAAAAGATCTCATTCCATTAAATGTTAAGTATGACCAACCCATTTTAGAAATAATCCCAAAGACCAAAAAACAATAGTTGTTGTGCCCTGTTGTCCTTCGGTTGACAACTAATTGACTAACCCCCGATCAAACACGACTAATCATGGCCGTTAAAGATAAATATACTTCACCACAATCATTTAGTAAGTCATGTGATATTAGTCTTCTCTCACTAAGTTACCATTTATCTCCTTTCCTCACTATGTTGCCTAAACATTGATTTAAGCATTGGAGAATTTACATCGAGGTAAAGTAGACAAGTTTTATGTGCATTCACTCTATTCGTACATGAGGACGACCAGCAAAATCTCAAGTAGAAGTCCTAAATCCCAATCAATTATTTTTGGATTAATTAGTGTTTTTACAACTCCAAAAATTGTACTATTTTGATTTTGCGTTACTATATTAACTAATAAAGTGTTGATAAACATAAAACTACTCTACGATGCTCAAAATGCCCCTATGCTTCTATTTAATAATCACATTCACAGTATAAAAATGTGCACACATGATTGATATCCAATTAAGTTAAATTCGATGCATAGATCCCATTACCATTAGTGCATATGGGATCTCAATGTCTGGTTAGTATTATATATATTTTGTTTTCAATGTATAGACCCCATTAAGCAATATGATGTTTAGTTTATTTAAGAGCACTGAAGGGGGATAAAAGGAGGAAAAAAGAAAAAGAAATCAATGTTTGTTCTGTGTAGTGTGCACTGTGCAACGTGAATCTATTGTATACATTATCGAGTTACATACAAGTTTAGTTGCATTCGTTTAGACCTTTGTGTGTCTAGTCTTAAAATTGACCATTTTTAGTTCCATACTTTAATTGTCGTTGCGATAATAGGATTTCATTAAATAATTAATAGAGAGTCCAAGTGGCCATTAGTCTGGTAGGGTAAAAGCTTTTGGTAGAAAAAACACTCATGTATTTTTTATCCCATACAACAATTGATTTTGTAATATTGATTCCAAAATTTTAAAAAGAAAAAAATAATCCCAAATACGATATAATGATAATTATATAGCTGTAATACTTTCATTACATTTTTTTTTGTAGTGTGTTAATTATCATTTTTGTCGAAATTATGCTTTGAAAACCACATAAATGGTCTCTACTTTGATCAATAATATATTTAAAACTTCTATCATGTCTATTAATTATATGTCGTATTTGACTTATTTAGATCATAATTGATATTAGAGTGATGCACACATGCATTAAATAAAGGAATGTATGTCTCAATACTGACATTAAGGAATATTGTTCAAGTATAAGTATTAAGCACAACTAATACTATTCATATTGAAGGTATATTTTCCCAACCCCAAAATAAATTCAACAAAAGCGCTTTTCTAGAATAATCAATGTGCATATTTGTAAAGCATAGGTAAATTTGAACTATTTAAGAGATAAACATGCATGAAATAATTGGGTTTACTCCAACTAAGTCTTGTTATCACTTAAGTTAATAATGAATCAAGAGGAAAATTTGTCAAAATTTTTATACATTAAATTAGCATACATGAGTCATAGTATGCTTGAGCTCTTTATAGGAAAGAGCTTTTGTTGGATCTATCCTAAAGTTGTTGAAATGTACATTCAACATAAATAGTGTTAATCGTTTTTAAAGTTCGTAAATACTTAGTCAATTTTTATTAATGTCAGTATAAGGACACCTTTTTATTTAATCCTTGCATACAACATACACTAATTTCATATATGATCTAAATAATTCAATCGTAGATAATTAATAAACATTGCACGAGCGTAAAATATATTATTTATCAAAGTGGAGACTATCTCTGTGGTTTTCAAAACATAAATTTCAACAAAAGATAATCAATATACTACAAAAAATGTAATGAAAGTATTACAATTATAGGATTTTCATTATATCCTATTTGGGATTATTTTTGTGATTTTTAAAATTTTGGGAATAATATTGTAGAATCAACTGTTGTATGTGACCAAAAATGCACGTGTGTTTTTCTTTCGAAAACTTCTACCCTACCAGATTAACGATGACGTAAGCTCTCTATTAATTATTTGACAGAAGCCCTGTTCTTGCAATGATAATTAACCTACAGAACAACAAATGATCAATTTTGTAATATTAGGACCAAACACACAAAAGATCCAACGAAATTGGACTAAAATTATATTTAACTCATACATTATCCATAGTAGACAAAAACCTTTGAACATTTTGTGGTACCTTTTTAAATAATTTATTAATCATTTCTTTTCAGCTCAAAAGAAAATGAAAAAAGTACATTCTGGAATTCGATTTAATTGGGAATTATTATCCATCATCTGCTAAAAGAAACAAAAATGTAGAAATAAAATAAAACACTGCTTATGTCCACTTCTTTGCTTTTCTTATCATAAAAATACAATACAAAAAAAAAAATTGAAAAATCTCTCTCTGTCATCAAACAATTATAACTCTCTAATCTCCACTCGCCCTTAACACGAAATAAAGCAGCATCATGAGTAAAACAATCCAAAAAAAAAAAAAAAAAATTGGTCAAGCCCTAATTAAAGGAAAACTCTCACTCACTCTCTCGATCAATGAATCATATACTCAAGAATGAGGGAAATAAAACCCGTATATACTGTAAAATGTTTGTGCCAAAGTTAACGCCAACAACACTACAGCCGCCAAGAATGAGATAATCGACCATGGATTATTGAAGTATTTGTGCTTCAAGCTAGCCCTCCAAGCATTCCACCGATGCTCATAATACCTGTTCACCTGCTCAGACAACCTCGAAAGCGAGCTGTCGTTAATGTCGAACACCACTTCTTGGCAGAGACGATTGAAAAGCTCAGCCACCTCGGCATCGCTGCCCAGCCAGTTCTCGATGATCCCGCAATAGTGCAAGTAACTCACATCCTCCGGGGAGTCGATCAAATTGTCCAAGAATATAACGTACGAGGTAATGTCATTCGTGCAATCCAAATGGCATTGTTCGAAGGCAATCAGGTTGAGGAAGAGCGATTTGGTGCCGTCGTGGATCAATAGACGGGGGATTTTGAGGATCCCATTCTTGAATTTGATGTCCCAGAACCTGTCCGTTTTCCTCCGCTTGAATTTGATGCCGGCGTCTCTTAAATCGGTGACGCAGTGGATGAGCTGCTGCCGCCGCTTGTCGGCTACCCGGCTGGCGTGGGACCACCGCTTGATCCAGACCCGGGGGGCCGGCTTGGGTCCGGAACGGATCGCCAGCAGGCTCCGCCGGAAAACCCCGAGGCAGTGGAGGCCGCCCTGCTCCGTCAACGGATCGAAAGTCGCGTTCCCCAGAGACGATTCCAGTTTATCCCTGTCGCTCTTGGTGAGCGGCTCATCGGTGGGCATCAGCGGGTCGAAAAACCTCAGCGCCAGCCTGCCCACCACGCCCTTCTGGTCCGGATTGCCGGCCTGTATACCGTACAATCTGTCGAGAATAAAGAGGGGAATTTGATTCTCGAGCATGATCATGTCGCGCTGGATCGAGTGCATCGTGCCCCGCATCGCGAAGATCGGGTCGTTCCTGGAGTAGCCCAGGACCGTGAACCCGCCGGCGGCGCCGCGGAAGAGCTCGAGGACAAAGCAGGCGTCGAGGACCATCATCTCGACGAACTCGTTGCTCCTGAGGCAGATCGGGCCCTCGTAGCAGGCCCGGGCCTTCTCCTCGAGCTCCTTGACGGCGTCGAGGTAGAGCTCGATTCGCTGGTTGGTCCGCTTGAGGACGTGGTGGAGGGCCCGCCATTTGTGGCGATCCATGTTTCGCAGCCGCTTCTTGCCGTGGTGGTAAGGGCCCAGGGACACTATCTGAGGAATGTAGGCCTTGTTGTCGTCCCCGTCGCGGAGGCACTGGGGGATCCTGTATATGCAGAGCTTCGCCCACGCCCCCGCCCCCGCCGCGTCTTCGTTCTGGGCCTGGTCGAGCTTCTCCTTGATGCTGATCACCCATTCGGATTCCGGATTCTTGGCCCGGGCCGTTTCTTCTTCTTGTTCTTCATTTTTTATCGAGAGTTGAAGGGGATTGGATGGTTTTTGAGTTTCTAGTCTCTGAATCTGGGTTGTTGTTTCTGGGAAGTCGATGGATCTTGTGTTAGTCGGGCTTTGTGCATTTTGAAGCCCGGTTTCTACTGCTTGATTGAGCTTGAGGGTGATTAGGTACCAACTGAGGAGTTCTTTGTTGAACACTGCAACCATTTTTGGATCTTGATTTTTAGGTGGTGATTGGCTAATTTTGACTCTCTTTGTTGGGGAGATTGATAAATTATAACTTTGTTGAAATTATTATTCCTTTGAGATACACCTTTTTAGCTTTACATTAAAGCTAATTAATTAAGAAAGTTCATCATGCGTCATACATATCACTTTTAAAAATAGTTGCAACATAGTATTTAAGCTCGACCTAATCCACAAGAGCAGCTGGTGATGGGTAATGGGCCCTTCTTGGATTTTAAAAAATCCTGCACGTTTTCTGCATTTAACCAAGTTTATGAGTGTACGCGTGATTAACTCAATTTTAATCATTTAAAGCAAAAATGTCAGCTCATTAAACTAATGTACAGAAGAGAGAGAAAAATAAAGGCGTTCATAGTTAGTTTCACATTCATTCACAAGCAGCTGTTAGTGTAAATGTATTTTCATTAAATAAGTGATGAGCCGTGAGTTTCAGATTTACATGATTAAAAAAATCACTTTTCAATTATATGCACATGCGACAAATTTGTTGTTATTTTTCGAATATTTGGAAGTAAGATATTATAATTTGAGGGAGCTATAGCGTGGGGCACTGGGAATAATGTAGTAGCTGGAAATGGGTGATGTCGTGCATGTTTCATCTCCCCTACTAAATCACCATTCTTCACAACCTCCACAATAAATACCAGACATATCAATAAGTTGTTAAAATCTCTCATTCTTAGTTGTATAAAAAGTTTCTAATTCAAATTTATTGTTTAGATGTTTTAGTTTATATCAGCACGTTATATTATAGATAAAAGATAGTAAGATACTCTACAGCCATATTAGTCGGGTCATGCGAACCCATCGAATTTTTTTTTCCTATTATGATATATCTTTTTTATATTAAATAGGGCGAATTACATCTACCTCCCCTGAGGTTTGATGAAATTATAATTTAACTCCATATTTTTTGTAAATTATAATAAACCCCATGTGGTATGTAATAATTACAAGTAATGGATGGAAAATATATAAAGTCCGTTTTGCCCTTTATTTTTTGTTAATATTACATAGGGTGCATTACATCTACCTCCCCTGAAATTTGAAAAAATTACAATTTAACCCACATTTTGTGTATATTACAATAAACCCCTGCGGTATGTAATAATTACAAGTGATGGATGAAAAATGTATAAATCCACTCTTCGCCTCAATTCCTCCACCTCTAGGCCAAAATTGACCTAACCAATGTGTTTTCCATATCGAAAAGTTTAAGACCCGCTTCAAATTCACCAAAAAACTTATAGGAAAATGGAAACCTGCCACCACCTCATTGCTACCGCAGCTGCCACAGCTGCCGCCGCCACTGTTCCTCCACCGTCCGACGAAACTCGAAACTACCATCGCCAACATGCTCCTCTCGTCGCGGTGATCGATTTTGACATACAACTTGAGCAATTTGGAGAAGAAATGAGTGAAGTTATGATGAATTAAAAGTGTAAGATTTCTCAATTTTCATGTGTATATACATTGTATATGTATGTATCTAGATCTCTCTCTTCTCCCACCTATCCGTCATTTTCAACTCTTAAAAAGGCAGAATTTTTTTTTAATAATATTATTCTTAACCCCACAAAGATGTACTGTATAACATATAACCCCAAATATTTTATATATATTACAAAAAAATTCCTCAATGGTACTATCGGAACTTTACATACAAAAACCAATGGAACCCTAACGGTCCTAAACGGCTGGGATAAATTGTTAGATGGAATATACCTCAGGGGGTTTATTGTAGTTTACAAAAAAAATCGTGGGTTGAATTGTAATTTCGCCAAACCTCAAGGGAGTTAGATGTAATTTGTCCTATTAAATATTAATTAATAGGATATTATACGACTCCTTGACCCTACATCGAAATTTTAGAAATCTATAGTTGACCTATTATCTATGGTCCAAACTCCAAAATAATATGTGCATTAAGTTTTGACTCCAATGATTGACAAATTTGGAATCGGCGCAGATTATAAATATCCCGAATACATGTTTAAGGAAATGAAAATGAAAAAATTACACGCTTATGTGTGCATATGCACTGTTAACATACCACCATGTTACAAGATTAAATACTCAATTAAAATAGAGAAGCTGAATTTAAATTTTGACACTTGGTAGATCCATGTAGTAATATCCAATGTTAGCATCTATGTTAATCCATCTTAGAACCCGTTTGGATAGGCTTTTTTTTTTAGAGGATAAGCCCTTATTTTTTAGAAGCTAGTACAGAGTAATTTCAAATAAATATACAGTTTAAAACACTTTTATTGCTAGTTATCCAAACAGTAAAATTGTTTAACTTTAAAAAAAATATAAAGCTCTACTATAAAAAATACTAATTGAAAAGTACTTTTTTTTTAAATCTATCCGAGTAGGCTCTTAATGACAAGCTTAAACTTGTAATTTAAGTTGCGTGAAGGTGATTAAATAGAGCACATATTTATGTGCAGGCATCACCAAATTAGAGCAATTGCGTTTGTAGTCCAACGGTTAGGATAATTGCCTTCCAAGCAATAGACCCGGGTTCGACTCCCGGCAAACGCACTCAAAAGACTATAGATTTTGTCATAAAGGTTAATTTCCGCTCTGATGTCTTCCAGTTTTTGGCCATACTGATGTGTTTCAGTTAAAATGAAATTTGAATTTTCTTTAAAATAAAAAAAGGAAATCAGTTTGGAAGCATCGAGGGCATTTATAATTCATATCTATTTAATTTGGTGGTATAAATCATTTACATTATGTACCAAAAAAAAATCATTTACACAAGGAAAATTGACCAAAAAAATATAATTACATTCTAAAAAAGAAGCATATACGGTTTAGGACAAAAAAATAAAATTACATTCTAAATACAAAAAAATAAAATTACATTCTAAAAAAGAAGCATATACGGTTTAGGACAAAAAAATAAAATTACATTCTAAATACACTAGTCCCATATCCCACAACCCGAACTTCCATATCGGTAGATGTTACCAAGGGTGGGCATTCAGATTGGGTAAAATAGGGTCCCGATCCAATTTGATTGGATTTGTACATTGGGGTGGGTATTTTGGATTAAGAATCGGATTTGAGTTATTAATTTAAACTACCCTACCTGCAAAAATCAAATCCACAATTACCTGACCCGAGCCCCACCCCTAGATGTTACAACGGGCAAGAAGGGAGTTATGGGACGTCCTTAAGTTTCAATACACAATGAAACGAAAACGACAAGGGATAGGCGGGTCAGTGGCTCAAATTGAGTGTTACGATCAAATCAAAAATGAGCCAAATGAACAAGTAGCGCTTGCTCAAATTCTTTTGCGAGAAGAGCCAACTGTGGTGACGCAGCAAGTTAAAAATAAAATGCATCGCTCGCAAGTGCAACACCAGATGGTTAGATTAGTAGTAGTTCCATGGGCTTTGTGGTAGCCCAATCAATTTGCGAAAAGCCCAACCATCAGACGTCCCTCCTGATTCGCCCAAAGTTGCACAGTTGATCTGGTAATTTGATGGGCCAACACATCTCTGCAGCTTCTGATGCCAATGAATTCTCCTCCAATTTAATTCAAATCAATTTTTTTTGGTACGAAAAATGAGGCAGATTATCAGAAATGTATTATTTCTATTCTGAAAATTATGTATATAACTTGGGAGAAAGCAATTACACATTCTGCCCAGCAGCATTTTTAACAGGACTACACTCTACCACACCATCAGAAAAAGAACTAGTCACCAAAAATAAAAAGAATTGAATAACGAAATACTTTCAACGGTAGGGAACTCAGAATTAGATGGGACAAAAATCAAGCTGTGTGTGTATCATCTGGCTATTGTATATGTAACACATGCTTTCCTGTATCCACCGAGAAAGATCTTCAGACATCTTGTCTTCACGGCTCTAAGCTTCTTGCGTGGAAGGCCCTGCTCATAGTCGCAAAGAATTCACAGAGTGGTATAAAATCTGAGATATCTCTGATGAAAATGTTTTAGTCATCTCCAGCATGCCTTGAGGAAACATGCTCATCTACCACTTTTGCATTGTGCTTTCTCTTGCTTCGGGAAGTACGTTTTCTTCTTGAACCACTCTTGGTTGCACGTTTTTCAGTCATCTCTGGGATAGTAGTCATTTTGTCAACAGAAGATGGGAGTTCTGGAGGAGCATCTGGCCATGGAGTGCGTTTTGCAGGGATGGTGATGTCTAGTGGAGGGTCAATTATCCATCTGCAAATTGAAAAAAAAGCTGGTTAAGCGAATGGATATATAATGGAGGGTCAATAAAGAAAGTATAGCATAGTAGCATGTATTCATTGTTTATCTCAAATATGACATTAGAAGAGACTTTGTCCTGAACTGGTGAAGAACTACCAAAGCCATGTAAGCAACTATTACCTCTTATTCCTAAACAAAAGAAGACACATGCGTTTATAAGTTCTACTTTGAACAATTAAATGTGAAATTGAGAATTTAGGACTAACTACTCAACAGAAGAAACTAAAACCTTTAACCAATTAGAAGATAAATGAGGATTTCTGACACATTGCATTTCCATCTACGATTTTGTAGTACAAAAGAAACTTGTACATATCATCATAATGGTTCCACTGAATATTTGCAAATGAACAAACAGTAGATATCTTCAGCACAGCAAATGTGGAACTTACAAACTCAGTATTGTACTGTTGCATATAGGTTGAAAGACAATACCCACTATCCCATCTCTCCATCCTCCAACACCCATAACAGCGCAAAGAATAGGAGGAAAATAGTTGGTTTTATGGTGCTAGAAGGGGGCCAAAAATGTAATCTTATCGTTGCTCGACTGAATTCTATCAAGATAATGTTGGGCATCCTCATGTTTATGAATTGAACAGAAGATGAAAATACCTAGCATCAATAGCTCCAGCTAACACAATTATAACTGAAAAAGGATACTTTCGAGTCATGTGGGAACAAAGTTTAACAAAATTCGTTTTAAGGGACATAATGTCCAACCAGAACTCATACATCAAAGAAGAAGGTGGGAAGCTAGATTCAAACAAAGGTAATATACCTGCGTTCTTTCAGTGTCATCTTCAATTACAAATGTCAATATTCTTTATCTTTTATATGCTGGAGGAAATTGACATTCAAACTATTCTTTAGTTGAAGTAAAGGGTAGATTTACAGAAGACTTGATGCCAATTGGGAAAGAGTAAATTAAAGGCAAATGTGACTGTTTGTGAGTGTGACATGCACGTGAATGCAAGCAAATCAGCATGACAAATGCTAAAAGTTGAGCTTCCATTCTCTGAGTTGAAATCTATTTAATATTTCTCTGTGTGAAATCTGTTTTAACAAACTCACTCCCATTGCAATCTTTAGTTTTGACATAGGGCATGCAAATTTTTATATCGATCTCACATGAATTTCCTATAAGAAAGGAAATAAACGGATTAACGAAAGCACAACTGCAGGGGTGCAGAAAGCCTAGGTTATGAAGGAAGGGTCCATTACATCATCAAATTAATCAGGTCTCCATTTGCCATCACCTGACAATTCCCACGTCTGATGCTTAATCATCTGTGTTCATATCGTAATCCAAGAAACAAGGGTTTCTAGTTGCTGATAGGTAATTCAATAATATTGGTTTGGTCTATACCTTAGGTTTTATCACCGTAACGACAAATGACAAGTAAACAAAACGCTGACTAAGTCCACAGTAACGTCTATTTAAAGGTCCAAATGGTGTGCCTATACATAGCAACTCAACACCTAGATTTAAGGAACCAGCACCAGTAAAATTTGTCCGGTCAACACATGCAATAACTAGTACACATATAATTCATGAACCAAGAGGAACTTCAACTGTAACTGGTCCCTCCTGACTAAATGAACACATGAAAGCAAAGTTGCATATTCTATCGAACATAATCGCAACAGATCAATAATCACTTCCTTCGTCCACAGGAAGCACTTAATATAAAACTTCACATCTTCACAGCCGGTCTATGATTCCACAGGTTATGCATCATACATATATATACATATATATATATATATATAAGAAAGAATCACAAACAGAAATATCCAGCCAGGCTTTGAGAAAATGAACAATAAACAAGCAATAGATAGGCAGATCAAACACATTAGAAAATTAGATTCATAAAAAAGCACAACATTTTAGATTCTGAATGCAAATTGTAGAAGACTAACCTAGCAGGGAATTTGCTGTCTGCCCTTGCCTCAACACGCAGCCACCACAGCAAAACTTTGCGCCCACAGCTACCAAGAGGTTCCACTACTGAAGTAACCTTTAGCAAAGTTAACGGACTTTCAACATCCTCCACGTCTCTATCAACCTCTTCCCACTCCTTAACCCAGAGGGGCTTGTCCACCGTGTCCTCCCACACCAACCTCGAATTCAATACAAAGCCAGCCCACTCAAGCTTTCTTGGCAGCACAACAGCCCTGTCACCAATATACCTCGCATTCCTATCCAGAAACCGTGCAGCATCGAATGTGTGCCACCCCACCACATGGTTCGAAGAATTACAAACCGGACCCTGAACTGGCATTTGTGTTTTCCTTTCATCTTTTTCATCATCATATCTCTCAACCAACCCTAATTCTCCTTCTTCAGAACCACCTGAATGGGCAAGGATTCCAACCGAAAGTGCACCGACCCATTTCACATTCTGGATCTCGTCAAACAACTCCAAACTATGCATGTTACTATCGTCTGCAAACATCACGACTCCATCCAACTTCTTCTTCCTAACTATTCTGCATATTTCAAACACCTTCAAACATAAAAATCATGTACTGCTAACATCTTAATCTAAGAAATTTAAACAAAATCAATGAAATACTGTTGGGACAATATCAAGATACCTTAAAGCATGAAGTCTCATCCTCGATTCCAATTTATGCCGATCCTTCCACAAGACAGGCATTTTCCCATTGAATCCAACGTGGATAGTTTTCAATCCTGACTTGGCAATCAGCGAGGCCGTTTCATTGGTGGCGCCTCCAGCTTCCACCACGATCCAGATGAGATCATAGGGCACATTCATCAAAGAATGCATCAACCCAGTGAGATGCAGCGTCTGAAAGGTCCGCACATAAGTCGGCGTGATTGCAATCACAGTTCTAGGATTCTTAACCCCGTACAGAGACCTCTGCTCCTTCTGAACCCTCTCAATTATCCCGTGTGCCTTCATCACCTCCGTCGGATCCGGATGCGGCCACGGCCTTATCAGTATCCCGTGCCTCCCCACCACCACTCTACTCCCACCGCCACCGGCGGACATATTCCCTTCCGACGCCGCTGAAGAGGACGGCAGCGTCGTTCGAAGAGCGGAGTATATGGTGGTGGTAGAAGGGGAGGAAGAAGTTGAAAATAGGAGGAAGAACACGACCCGCGAAAATCGGAAGCCGAGGACTAAGCTAATCAAACAGCAGAGCCCGTGGAGGAGCACCCAAAATATCGTCGCCGGCGACTTGATTGCTCCGTCGACGGTGGCGTCCAAAGGCGACGGCCCATTCCGGAAGCTGTTGCTCCGGCGGGCCTGCTGCTGCAATGCCGTCAGCTGCTTCATTTGTTCTTGGGTTTCCTCTCTTCTTCCTCCTCCGTCAACAACCCAACAACAACAACTGCTATTAT
The DNA here is from genome assembly GCA_026212405.1 of Petrea volubilis. NCBI lineage: Eukaryota > Viridiplantae > Streptophyta > Magnoliopsida > Lamiales > Verbenaceae > Petrea > Petrea volubilis. The sequence goes on from CM047872.1 coordinate 5,684,030, forward strand.
TTACAAAAACACACAAATTTTGGACAGAGATTCAAGAAAACGCAAAAAATGAAAATGGATTTTTGAGAGTGGCTTGGAAGAAATGGGGTCGATTTGTTGAGAGTGAGTTGGTTGAAATCGACGAGATTTCTTTGAATTCACGATTCAATCGTTAGCTCACTTTCATCTCCATTTCTACTCCATCGCCTCTCTCTCTCTCTCTCTTGTTCTTTCTTTCTACAGTACAAAAATCTTGACATGAAAAAAATTTAAAAATAAGTGAATTTTCGGACATGAATGGAAATTTGGAGAAGATCTAGGGTCAATTCGGGACTTAATGACACGTGTCGAAGACCCAGGTGATGCGATGAAGGTTAGTTTGGGGATTTCATAGTGTAATAAATACTAAAACATGTGTGTTTGGTTGATAATGACCTGAGTTTTAATTCGGTTAATGGTCAATCATCAAACCAGTTGAGACGTCAGATTTTGTTCCTTAAAAACATATGAAAATACAAAAATAAAAGCATGCCAATAATGAGGGGAATTTGATTTAATAGTACTCATTAATTTTGAGTACAAATAAATCAAACTTTAACCCTTAATTTCATCAGCTGCCATTACAATTTTCTAGAAATCTTCAAGTATTTATTTATTTGGAAATTTTTTATATAGACCGGATGTATGGGCTCCACTCATACACCATATTATCCAAATTCATCTATATATTATATGTGGTTTATTAAAAAATTAATATATAACACGTGGGTGAATTTGAAACGCGCGTTATATACACTCGATTCACGAAATAATTTCCGTAGATGATTTATCATGTAAATATTCTCTCTTAATTTTAACATTACATACAACTTTTATGTAAATATTCATGAAAGAATACTGTATTTGTAGTTGGGAAGGGGGGGATGCACAATGCAACAAATCTAACTTACCGAATTTTAGGAGAATGTGCATAGCATCGGGTACATATTATATCCTTAGGACGGTGAATTTTCTATTTTTATCTTTGATTGATACAGTGAAATTTGAACTGTTTCGTTTTATACTATGATTAATAATCGTTATTAATCAAGATTGAAACAATCATCCCAAAAGGGAACATCCGGATTTTAACAATTGTTAATAAAGTTTTACCTAGATAGTAGGATTGGTATCATGAAACTTTGAAGGTCACGGGTTTAAATCGTGTTTGTTTTGCTTATATTTAAAATGTATGAAATCAATATAAGAAAAAAAAATTATAATAATGTATAAAAATTGAGTGAAGTTTAACTCTCAGGGGAGTGTCCCATAATTAACCGCCCCTAAATGTATGGAATTAGTATAAGAAAAACTTAATAAGTTGTTTTATTTTCATATCAAGATATTAAAACTCAAATAAAATAAATATGAATGGCTCTAACTCAAAACATAAATTAATGACAAAACTATTATAAAGGGAATATTTATGTACCGCCAAGATGCTTGTAATCTATATATTAAGTTACTTATCCCAAAAACAAAAAAAAAATCCTATAAATTAAGATGAGGGCCTGAAGCTAGCATAGCGATGAAGGCCCAAAATCTGGTTTCAGAAATCAAGAATGAGAGACCCAAAAAGGAACTCACCCTTATGGTAATTGCCAATTGGGCTTCAAAATCCAAAACATTAGTCCGGCAATAAAAGCCTTGAGTGCCCAATATAGATTTTAGGCTTAATGCCACAAAAAGCCTCTAATGTTTTTATTTAGAATCACAAATCACATTTGTTTTTAATGTTTGAATCGTGGATTTTTAGGGCCCGTTTGAATGTGGTTAAAAAAAAATATTTCTTCGATTGTGCTTTTTATAGTAGAGTTTTTTTTTAAGTCAAACAATTTTACCTTCGGATACAAAATTAAAAGTGCTTTTATTTGAAACTATGATGGGATAAGTTCTCAAAAAAGCCAATTTTGGTTTTTTTTTTCTAGCTTCTGCTTTTTTAAAAAAAGCCCATTCTAACATATTTATTTTACTGTGAAGTGCTTTTTTTTAAAAAAAAAGTGATTCTTCTCTAAAAAAGACCCGTCCAAACAGGCTCTTAATCTCTTATAATATTATAATTTTGTATCCAAGTAGTCCTTCAAAGAATATTCCAACCAAAATTAGTCATCAGAAAACCAACATTCATGCACAATTTTAAGGGTACTTTCGTTAATTTCATGTTAAACTTTTTCCTGCTTGTTTCGGGTAAAAAAAATATTTTTTTGTAGGGACTAAAGTGCGATCATAACACCCTTTCTTTTTTTTTTTTTCTTATACACTCAATTTGAAACACCCTATGATTTATGAATGTTAATCAAAATACCACACACACACTCACCCAAAGAACAAAGGAAGAAAACAGAAGGGTTTGAACTCGATACATCAATGATGTTAGGTTCGAACCATCACCATCGAACTACAACCTAGATAATAAGTGCAATTATAACTCAAAACTGGCAAAAAGTACAACTAAAATTGTGCATGTGTTTATTTTCCCATAAAATTTTAGTCCAAGTAGTCATTTGAAGGATCAGTTTGACTCTAAATTATAATATGAAGGAGTAAAATGATCAGATTTACACACAAATGACGAAAATAACTCTAATGGTTTTGTTTGGTGTGGAGGAAAATGGGAGGAAGGGGAGGAAAAGAAAGGGAAATGAGGCAAAAGAAATCATTTTCTTTCATTTGATTGCGGGTGGAAAAGTGGAAGGAAAGAAAAAAATTGTATTGAGTCCATCCATTTTGTCTTTTTCTTCCTCGGATTGAGCGAAAAATGAAAAGAAAAAAAATTACAACTATTTTTTTATTTTATTTTCATTTATTTTTCTCTTATTTTCTTTCCTTTACCAAATGTACTCTAAGGCTATGTTTGGAATAAGGATTTTAACGAGAAAAAGTAGAAGAAAAATGGAAAATATTAAAAATAAAAGTATAGAGTACTATCATTTTAAGTAAAAGAAAAATTTTCCATCCTATTTTTCTTAACAAAATTCTAGAACCAAACGAAAAGTAAATAAAAACATTTGGGGACACTAGTAACAAGAGCTAAATTTTATAAGACGTGCGTAGTAGAAATGTCGACTCTTGTCTAAGTCTTAAATAATTCAATCTTAAATGTCACCTTCCATTTCTATAAGACAATTACATTTAGTCAAGGACGAATTTTCTCCCTGATGCTAGTACAATTCCAAAACAACCAAACTAAAACGACTTTTGAGTTCAACTTCTCAGTTAATTTCTAAAGTACTACAAATAAAAATTCGTAGGCAAATTCTCCTCCTAAAACCAAGTTTGACAAAATCAAAATTGATATGATTGGTTTACAGTTTTTATTTTTGATGCGGACAATCCTGCAATTCCTCCAAAATTGTAGCTACATCTGACAATATTCAACAGATTTCAGTTTAAATATAGGGGAATTAAGAATTTTTTGTCCATACCCAAATTGATCGGATCAATAGAAACCACAAATTATGTGATGAATATATTACATTTGTCGTGTAATTGATTTGTCATTGTGCGACTTAATTTTTAGACAGAACAAAGTATTTCATTTCTTTTTGAGAAAAAAAAAACTACTAAAAAATCCTCCAAACAAATGTACATGTTTGTAGATAGATAATTTAAAAAATTCTGAGAAAATAATTTTCAATCAAAAGAAAAACTTATTACATCATTTTTTTCATTCGAAAATGTGTTGAAGATTAACTTTCAACCTCTTTCTTGATGAAATTTACCATTGATCTTCTTACATTAACTTTTTTTTTTGTTTATCTAAATTAATATATTATGCTGAAAGAAAACTTCTATCAAAATTAATAAGTGAAGGTTTTCAATATTTTGTTTGGTCTATTCATATTTACAAAATGTAATTACTTCGACTATAATTTATACATTTTAAATTTAAGGGAAAAAAGTTGTTTTTGTAAAATTTATAATTAATAAAAATCAATTGAAAGAACTTACGAAAAACTATACTGAAAATAAGTTCATTAAACTTTTTAATCTATTCCAAAAATCAACTATCCGGCTATTTTGAATGAAAGCTTATTGGATTTGGAGGATTTTTTATTTTCTTTTAGCTCAAAAGTTAATTTCATGATTTTTGTGGATATAAATATGTATCTTTTGGTTTATTTTTAAATCCTTATTTTTCACAATATATATTTTTTAATATTTATTTTCTCACATAAACTAAGGTAAAAGAAAATAGACCCCTTTCTACTAACTTACGTCCTTACTATGTAATGACTAAATATACTATTCGAATATTATTCAAGTGGATAGCACGAAATATTCCGTATAACGGTGCATACTGTTGAGTTTGATTTGTGGCTAATGATAAACTCAAAGGCACATAATGTTAAAAGCAAAAGAACTAATGCTGATAATTATAGTAATCCATAAGCAACTAAAGTTGTTGCATTACTAAGTAAAGAATAATTTAGTATCTGGCTTGTTCCACTTTCAACTTTTTTTTATGTATTCATTTCTATGGCGTGGCCCATATGTTAAGACTGAGCGAAAATTAGAGGTTGATAAAAGTAATGTGAATTACGTAACTTTTTTTGACTTATGGTCGGATGTAATTTGCCCAAGTCGTGAGTGGTGACTTGTCATGGAATTTTTTCAATGACTTTTTGCCTCCGCCTCCTGAAATCAATCCATTGCGTCATTCTCCATATTACAAATCAAATCATATTTCATCTAAATAAATAAAATTAATTACACTTTTGATACCTTAATTAAGATTTTCTTTTTAAATTTCATCCTGTGAGTTTGATAGTTGCATATTTAGTCATGTTTTGTTGGTTTAATTTAATATATTTAGTTCTGAATTGATATATTTGGTCATGTTCGTTGATTCAATTTGACACATTTGATCCTCCTAAAAACAAGACTACATTTGAAAATTTAGGACCAAACGTGTTAATTTAGGATCAAATGTGTCAAATTAAACCAACATACATAACTAAATGTGTAACCATCAAACTTACAAAACAAAATTTGAAAAGGAAGTATCACTTATAGGACTATAAATGTAGTTAAACAAAATAAATATACATTTGATTAAATTAGAGATTTTTAAATCATGTATGATAATTTGAGTATTTTCGGTGACTATCACCGTAATCTATACTATCAAATATGAAGAAATTGTTTTCTAGTAATTGATTAGAATAATGTAAATAATTTCTTATATTTTGAATAGTTTTAAGTTTATTAAAACTTTCTAGAATTCTATCACGTCTTATTTTTTATACACACTTTTATGTATATGCGTCGCCTCGTTGGTAAAACATGCGTATAATTTATTCTTACATGTGTGCAATAGTATTGTTGATGAAATTGACTTTTATTTCTGGCTTTGACTGTTCATGTTTGGTCGAATTGTGACAACTTCGTAAGAATTCATCATTACATATCTGTTCTAATTTCCATTTTCTGAATTTTCTCCATTGATTCTTTATTAATAGCAAAAATTTATTAGATATATCTCCCTATAAAACAGTATTTCTTCGCTAACAGCAAAATTAATCATACATTCAACGAAAATTTGTCACATAATATAGTTTTATAATGAATTTCGTCCGTCACGACTCCATTAGTATATCATGATCAACATATTTTAACTCAGGAACGGCAAAATATGTTTAAACCCATGGGTCCGAGCTAATTCAATTAATTTTCGATTGGATTGGATTTTAAAATTTCATGAATAATTTATATTTGATTTATTAAAATTTTGTGACCGAAATTTCGGTCACAGAATGAAAGGTATTGTGACCGAAAGTTCGGTCATAGAATGAAAAGAATAGTGACCAAAATTTCAGTCACAGATTGAATCAAATTGTGCTCGAAATTTCGGTCACTATTTCTTTCATGTTGTGACCGATCGTTCGCTCACTATTAAAATTTCAGTCACAAAAGTTGGTCACAAAATAGTCGGTCACAACTTCATTCACAAAAAAATTGTGACCAAGGTTTTCGTGACTGATTTATTCGGTCAGAGATTAGGTTACAAAATCGATTTTGTGACCGATTTAAGCCAAAATCGGTCACAAAAAAAATAATTTTTCTAATAGTGTACATATCATTTATTTATAGCTTTCTACTTATTTAAATTTGACAAGTTTGTTGAGTACTTTTTATGGTCAATATACAAATTAAATGTATACATATTCATTCATCGATAAAAAGTTACATGTATATCATTTCTATAGTTTTATGAATTGCCTAGAGATTTCCAGGTCCTTTCATTTCAAGAAGCTGGGTTGTACGTATTTGATTTCCCCACTTAATTTATCTATTTATTCAATTAGGCTTTTTAAGTATATATTAGTGACTTGTGAAATAAATGTCCTGGTAACGACAGGACGTGCTGCATGTGGATGAGCTAGCGTAAATTTCTCATAATACTTAATAGTGTTTGCTAATACTATTTTATATTGGATATACTGTCGACACTTTAATATTTTTCCCAAAAAATAAAATTTGAAAACATGGTGAATTTTGTATAGCACGCGTTACGGGCTTTGATTCTGCTTTTGTCTCTTTTGAAGGCAAGTCAGTTTGAACTTTAAAATTCTGGACATTGATGGGGATTTATCGACTGTGTTTTTCGACAAAAGTTACTTCTTATCAGTTCCTAATCCTTATTCTTACTACACCAGATGTGTATGTAAGATAGAATATGTGTATATATATATATATATACACATATGTGTAACCATATCTTAAATAACTAATAAAAGTGTCAATCAGAAATCATGGTGTCAATTTCTAATTTGAATCGATACAAGAAAAAATGGTATTTTTCGTGAATTTTTTGGTGGAATTTCGCTGAAAACAAATAATTTCGCCGGATAATCCTTCATCGCTTTTTAATTTTCGGCGGAATTTTATTCAAAATTTAAATTATGTTTCAATGGAATTTCAACAAATTTTCGAAATCACCCCAAATTTTGGGATAGCTAGGAGTCGAACCGACTCTTCTTGGTTGGCAAACAACTCTCTTGACATTGTGCTATCATCGTTTTGTTGGCATAATACACAAATATTATATATGTAGTATACAACAATTCAAATAATAATAATTAAATAATAATAATAACAACAACAACAACAATAATAATAATAATAATTCAAATAATATGATTTTTTATTTATTGAAAATTTTAATATTTTTAATTTTTTAAAAATTTCATATGTTTTTTTTATACTTTTTTTTAAATTTTCCGTTGAATTTTCTGCCGAAATTCCTCTAGAAATTTAAACTTTAATATTTTTTATTTATTTTTAAATTTTAGGAGAATTTTCCACCGAAATTCCGCCGAAAATATAAACTTTAATATTTTTGATTTATTTTTAAATTTTCGACGGATTTTCCTTTGGAAAATTTTAAAAATTAATATATATATATATATATATATTTAATTTTCAGCTAAATATCCCGTCGAAATTCCGTCGAAAATGTAAACTTTAATATTTTTTTATTTATTTTTAAATTTTCAGCTTACAACTTTAATGTAAAATTTTGGATAGCTGAAAGCTTACAACTTTTTTGGTTGGATCGACTGAAAGAATACACTACAAATATTCGAATTTCGAAAACAAAAAAAATCCAAACTCACCATAATCTTGTGCATTTCTTCGAGCTGGGTCACCTTCTTCTATTAATTTCCAATGCATTTCGTTTAAACCGATATATCAATGTGAATAAGGTTTTGGGTTGGGGGGAGGGAGGGAGCAAGTACGGCTACGAGACAAGCCTTGAATTTTTACTGGGTATTTATTTACTGACACTACAAAAAAATGCTGATTTCCAGCATAATATATAGACCATGACATTTTGCCAAAAAGCCACACCAGATTAAAACCTTTATGGGTTATTTTCCGCCACTAGAAATTCGCTAGACGCATGTTTAGAAAAATTCCAGCAAAATTGTTGCCATTTTTCTGCTGGAAAAATTGATTCATTCACTCGCTACCATATTTCCAGCGGAAATGTGGTAGCATTTCTGTTGGACTCTTGAAAAGCGACATCCATCAGACTCTTGCCACTTTTTTTGAAAAAAAAAATACTTTTATTTTTATTTTTTATTTTTTAAAAGCAGTGTTTTAATTAGTAAAAACTCAATACTATCCCCAAAAAATTCGCATTTATGTCATGTCTAAAAAAAAGATTGGCGGAATATTCATCGAACTTTTGCCAGAATCATATTTGGAGGATATTAACGCACTAATTTAAAAGATTAGGAGTTGTCTCTACTCAAACACAAACATTTAGGACCAAAATGTAATATTCCACCCCAAACATTAGGAGTTTGCCATAATTTACCTAATTGATTAATGCAATTCACAACCACCGTGTTATTATAACTAAACATGCGGAGCCAAAGTAACTTCTAAACCCCAAATCTGTTGTTGTCAAAGCCTACCAACGTAGAGTATACGCATGTAGATATAACAATTATAATAATTCTACATAGTACGTAGTGTAGAGACAACTAAGAACATGCATGGTTGGCCTATACTAAAGAAAAACAAAAGATTACAAAACAAGACGAAAGAGACTTCACGGGGATCTAAATTTCCAATTAGTCAAAATTTCTGACCCAGCTAAATTAGAACAACTAATCGTCCAAACAGGTACGTCTCTCTCCCTCTGATCATGATCGGACAGCGTTGGGCCCACATGTTTGACCTAGCTCATCTCTCTCTTACAAAATTTTCAAACAAAATAATGGCCATATCATATATCATATATCATATATTAGCCCATAGAGGGGTGTTTGTTTTTCCATGCCCAGTTTCCACCTCTTTCAACTACTGGGGCCCCCCGCCAAACGTAAAAAAGGTCAATTCCCTGACCCGACCACATTAGAAGAAGCTACAATCACTGTTGCAAGCATATTATTATTATACTTATTACGTGATTGTAAGAATAAGTTGTAATCACAAGATCGATACAATATAAATTTAGAATATTATGTATAAATTTAAATCAACGTACCATGCACTAATGATTGATAGTCTATCAATATAGATATTTAAACAAATATTCTTGGCTAGTGTTTTCTCTCCATCTCTCACCAATATTGATAACTTTCAATGGAATAACCAATTATTAGAACATAGAGTGGAGAAGGACCTAATTAAATATATAATTTAATCCTAGAGTCTTTCCATTATGGGTTTTTTAGGATGAGCTTATACTAACTGTCAGACCACATTTGTTAAAATGAAGGCCTTAATAATAGTAGGTCAAACAAATCAGGTCTTATAAATCAAGTTCCATTAACCATATTAATTTAGCCCATTTTATTTTATAAAAATAAAATATTCAATTAATAGAAGTTCAAATTATAATAAAATTCTAACAATCTTCCACTTGGACAAAGATTAATTGACGTTTTAACCCCCAAAAATAATTTATTTGACAAAACAGCTCTCGAGCTAAATTACAAGTTTTGACTATGGCCACATTTTGAGAACAACAATACAATAAGGGAATAAGACTTCTGCAATCCGATTCGATGAAAATCACTAATATAGGATCATGGCGGTGATTGCACCCTTAATTGATACAAGACCTTCCATGGTCACAAACATCAGAAATTCCACCGACTTGGATTCAGACGTGGTCGTGTAGCAAGAAATATCATCACAATATGATCCAAACATATGCTATTTCATTGTTAGTCATTTGATTTTCTTGTAACATATGGATTTTTGTACCAATATGAAATCCCAAGAAAATATGATTTTCTTGCAAAATATGAGTCTCTAAAGTAATATGAAACTCCAAAAAAATCTAATGACTTCTTAGGAAGTCATGTATGTCTCAATCGGTAATTGTATAACGACCTGGTATCATTTATGAGACATACCCATCTCTTAAGGTCAACACCTAATCTTAAAATATCAAAAATGTGTACACACAAATATGAATTAATCCAACAGCTTTATATCTTGATGCGCATAATCCAATTTAACTCTGTAACAAAATGGGTTAAATAATAGGGTAAATTACATTAAGCCCCCCAACCTTTGAGGTGTTTTGCACTTAAGTATCCAACATTTGTAAATGTGTGCTTTAGTACCTAATCTTTATCATTTGTGTGCCGATGGCAGATTTTCACTATTTTGATGGAATCTCTGTGGAATATTCGGGCATATTATGGGGAATATTAAGGAATATTCCATCAGAATAGTGCAAAAAAATACCATCAACGCACAAATGATAAAAATTAGGTACCAAAACGCACATTTATAAAGGTTGGGTACCAAATTACAAAACACCCAAAGATTGGTGTGCTTAACATAATTTACCCTAAATAATAATATATGAACCAAGTTAAATAGCTCTCACTATTTCAATATAGAAAGACTTAATTGTATATATATGTTAAAATTATATATATCCCACTTGATGGATATCGACCAAAAACAATGTGATGTACCACAATGTTGCTTATCATTGATCAAGTTTGTACAAGTGAGAAAATTAACTTCATATATTCGACATATTTGAGAATGAATACTCACATTATCATTATAAACAAATCCTCAACCAAGAATAGATGAAATCATCAAGGATATATCGTGAGATAATGTTCATCAGAATCTACACATATAGTGCATTAGCCCTAATAGACAAACATTAGCCTGGATTTATTGAAGACTTTAAAATTCTTCATAATAATTTCCCAAACAATTACTTATTCCACTCAAGTTAATAAACAATTCAAAATTACAATAATCAATCACTCCAAAATGAGTCTCCTCTATATTAATTTAAACTTATAAAGATTGAATCAAGAAAATGAACAGCAATACACTCTCCATCAATCACAAAAGCACAACCAAATCAAATGATTCAATTATCAAACCTACTAACGATAACCAAATATAGACAATTTGAGAAATCCACAATCAGTATCAAAATCTTATAGAGCAAATATAGTATCAAGCAAGAGTTTATTTTTCCAAGCATTCCATGAAAAATAATAAGATATCATTTTGCTTGGTTCATGGTGTAACTCAAACAATCAGTCAGCAAGTTAATGATCAATGTTGAATATGAGAAAGATTCTCATATCAAAAATACATTGACCATTTAATATTCCAATTTATCTAAAACAAGAAGTTCCATCTTTAAATTTTCAATCAAAATTTACAACCAAAAGGGAACTCGAATGCTACAAAAAATTATAAGTGTGGAATTTTCAAGCTCATCATATTATAAAAAAAATTATTTAAAATCGGGAGAGTAAAGGATTGATCATTATCGACATACCCCCCCCCCCTTTCAAATAAATTTCTTACCAACAAATTTTGATTGAATCATTCACGAAATTTCTCATCGATCAAATATTTTCTCATAATTGACAATTAACAATAATGATCCATATCTATGACTCCAACACATCATTATGAGACATAGATTACAACAAAGTCAATGTATTCTCAACTTAAATATCAAACAGAAAACTAAAAACTATATATATTAATTCCTAAGATTAGTTAAACAATTTGATAATAATCACTTTCGCAACAATCAAGAAATGCAAAATATCTTTTCCAAAATTGAAATAAAGATATCTACTAGATAAAATATTCAAATACTAGATCATAATGTGATGTCGAAAGTGAAATACCAATTCGATTTACATTGGGAAAGTAATAAGTTAGGCAAAAAAATTTCTCATTCAAGTCTTAAATCCATAGATCTGGGTACACAAAAAAGAATTTGAATTGTTAAATCGCTTTCTCATGAAGCACTGGAAGCAAAATATAGGATGAATATTTCCAAATATTGCACAATAGCTTCCAATTGAAAGCTCTCATTAAGATTTTTAATAAACTTCTATATTAAATACATAAACTTCACTTTTTTTAGTATAAGAGGAACACCAAGAAGATGAACACACTCAAAAAAGTCCCTCAAGGAATAACACCAAATATTATTCATACCGATTGTTTAGAATTATCAAGCTGATAAGTGTATTTAACAATGGGCACACTTATAAGATAAATGCAGAATTTCAAATATGTTCCCATAATGTTTATAATCATGATGATACTTCATCCTTTGAAAGGGACTTTCACAAATATATTTAAGTCATTTTCAAGAGAACAACTTGCACTTCTAAGAAGACAATTACGGTAAAATAAATTGAGTGCAAATACTCACAGGAACCATGAATAGTTCCTTTTAAACATTATGAGAAAAACTAAGATCAAATAAATTAAGAAGATTAGAATATGCATAGCACCATAACCAATAGTTTGGTCAAAATTCTGAATACTCTTTACAATTTTAATTGAAAATGCTAATTTCAATTAACAATATGATTATTCTCACTCTGAAGTGACCTAAGCCTTTTGTCGCCACATGAAAGAATCTTTTTAATATGTGTCATGACATAATGAAGTATTTGTCAAGAAGAAGGCCTCTATAGTATTCATGGACAAATGACAAATACTTTGAAAAACCAACAAATAAGTTCTTTTGTTATTTCTCATGGTCAAAGAAACAAATCAAATTTTATTAGATTTAAATAAATTCAATTATCATATTATCAATACATATCAATAATAATGTAAAAATTGAATTTATTCAAACAAAATGGATTCAAAACTACTAGTGGTGGTAGTTTCATTCAAATATTCCATTCACATATGGACTGAACAAACCCATTTATATAAAGGCTTTTAGTCCATTAGGTCTTTACAATCATTAATCTCATAATATATCTCTTATTTGACTAAATAATAAATTAGTCTAACTTTTATGACCAACCATTATTGTAGAAAAATAAGTTTTCTACTTATCGAAGCTTAATATCTTCTATCATTCTGTTCATACATATATGAACACAAATCCTTATATTCAAAATCTCATTAGCTATAAGGATGATTTTCATGAATCAAACTTTGGCAGAATAGATTGACAATGCCCATCATTCATACCGAGTATAGAAATATTAAAAAAATTTAGTTTAAACTTTTAAGATGTCTAAAATCCCTCAACATAAAATTACTTCATACCGTAAAATTAAAAGCAATATTTATGACATCAGAATCACAAAATAATAGATTCCTTTATTACAGAACTTTAATTTTGTCTCAAATCAAATAGATGTAACCGACTCCCACAATAGTCAGATCATTAATCATTTTTTTATAAAGTGGATTTTTCAATAATTAGGAGACTCAATTGATGATTCTTATTATTCAAACAAAGCACTCTATCAAAGCAACAAGGTTAGAGATTTTATTAAATGCAAGGCTGTGTTTGTATCGATAAATCTCACGGTAAACAATATATCATGTCCATCTCACACTGCCTTTTAAAGTCCGAAATAAACTTACTTTTGTTGAGTAACTTAGAATAAAGGCAAATATACAACAATAGACAATCTTATTCCACATAGGGAATAATAAATAAAACAAACTCAAATATGTTGATATATATATATATATATATATATATATATATAATAAGCCACCAACTACCAGTTGGTCCAGCGGAATGAAGCACTAGATCCCTTAAGCAATGTCAAGGGTTCGAACCTTGGCATTGTGAATGGAGCAATTGGGTTGGGAGGGTCGCCCCCGTAATGGGCCTCTGCAGTACCCTATCCGGATTAGTCGGCCAATGAGCCGGAACTGGATTGATAAAACCAATATATATATATATATATATATATATATATATATATATAAGCCCAAATATAATATTAACTAACGAGATTGAGTCCTCTTATGTGACAACAAACTCCCCTTTGGGCAAAGTATGCCACACACAACAACTCCTTTTTTTTTTCTTCTACAAATGTGATTAACATGAATGCCATAATAGTCATATAGTGTGAGGGCATTTTGTGAGAATAAACTCAAAACAATAAGCTTATTTATTAGAGGATCTAGGCAAACTATGACAAAACTCTCATTTGGGCAGAGCATGTCATCCACCAAAGGTCCTCTACGTGCAAGAACAAGAAAGAGAATAGCCTAATTTTAAAAAAGTTGACTCCTTCGGGATAACGAACTCTCTAAACCACCACATCCCCATCAATATGTCTTGCACCACAATTGTCCAAGTACATTAATTGTCCAAAACAACAAGAATGCAACGAATTGTTATCAATAGGCAAATAATTGGAATAAACATGAAGCAATATATATAGCTTTATTCCTTCGAGAGTCCAACATGTCTTGACAACTCCCCTTTGGGTAGAGTAGTCACACATGATAGGTCCTTCTGTGCAAGAACGGTATAAGACTACCCTAGTCTTCAAAAATTGCCTCCTTTGGGAGACGAACTTTCTAGACCATTATACCCTAAGAATATATTCTGCACCAACCAATCGAAATTATCACACCTATCTTACCCTCTTTGGGCAGGTAAGAATGTATAATAAATTTATCAACTCGAAATATGCATGTCACAAATTTTATAAGTTTCATTAAATAGAACACTTTGGTATAACTATTTATCCCAACCCATAAAATTAGCAAATGATTGAGTTAAAAATAATTGCCTAACTTACACATGCACAATATGTATGCAAGACTCCCACAAAATCAAGCACGAAAACAATATGTGCTTATGAGAGTTATAAGAATAATTAGTTGCATTCAATTTTTCACAAAATCTAATTCGTTTAATTAGATTTTAGAAATACAATAATCAAGGTAGGGAGAATATGATACTCATGATTAACAACTAACGAATCTTGTATTATGCATAACCAAAAAAACATAATTTAAATTAATCCAACTAAAAGCAATCTGAATCAAGGCTTACGTAATATTGGCCGAATTAATGATTTTCCGTAATCTCGACCAGCCTTTCAGTTTTGTTAAATATTATGGCCAATAACTATCCAGGCTCATAAATAAATCTCGATTAATGAAAACATGAACTCCTTTATATGTAATATAACCATCCAAATATATATATATATATATATATATATAATGTGTACATGCATCTATAAATGCTTTCATGGAAGAATTAACAGAATAAAGGCCCATTGTGTAATTAAACTAAGGGCAAGATCGATTATGTCATCACCCAAATTATGATTTATCCAAATAATCTGCCCACACATCTTTCGAAACTCGTGATCAAAATCATTGAGTTTTTCTTTCAATTTACAAACTAATCTCAATAAGATGCAAGCAACAATTACAATCCTTTTAAGTGCACACAAAGTGGAACCGTGGCCTATAGCGAAATATGTGAACCTAATGAATTTTGACAAACATGTTGCATGATTATTGAAGATGTTTTTCTTTTATAAATTACGATTTGATTTACCAATGATCACGATAGAAGCTGCACAAAATATTTCAATTGGCTACGAATTCAGACAATAATAAGCCAATTAGAACACATAACCATAACAATCTATAGATAAGTTGTGATTCGGCCACTAATTTTTCATATTCAAATAAAAAACTAATTAGATATAAAAAATAAAAAATAGGATTCTAAATTCATAAGTGTCCTACTCTGATACCAACTGTAAGAAAAATTTGTAATTACAGGATCGATACACTATGAATTTAGAACACTATGAATAAATTTAAATCAGTGTACCTTGCACCAATGATTGATAGTTAATTAACATGCATGGATGTTTAGACAAACATTCTTAGCTAGTGCTTCATCTCCATCTCTCACCAATATTGATAGCTTTCAATGGAACAAGTGATTATCAGAATGTGGAGTGGAGAGGGAACCTAGCCAAATATATAATGTAACCTTAGAGCCTTCCCATCATGGACTTTCTAGGATGAGCTTACACCAACTATCAGACCACATTTGTTAAAATCAAGGCTTTAAAATTGGTAGTTCAAACAAATAAGGCCTTATAAGTAAGTCCCATTAATCGTATTAATTTAGCCCGTTTTATTTTATAAAAACAAAACATTCAATTAATAGAAGTTCAAATTAGAATAAAATTCTAATAGTGATTTGTTGAATGCAGTTAAATCGAGTTCGAACAAGAATTTTTCAGTGAAATCAACTTACCAACTTATCATGTAGAACTGTCAAATCTTGGTTGAAATATATGACCGCGGGCAGAGGCAAAGCCAATTGGGGGCTAGAGGATCCGGTCCCTCCTCAAATTCATGTCGAACTAAATTTTATATACATCCTTTTAAAATAGGGATAATTACGTCTACACTCCCTGAGGTCTGGGGTAATTACCGATACACCCCCTCACATATAACTATTTACAATTTGACCCCTTATAACATGGTAATTTTTGAAACCCTAACGGTTTTCGTGAAATTACTTTTATACCCTCATTTTGAACCTCCAAAAATAGCCAAACTTAATATTTTTTTTGGTGTACCAAAAATACTCCCAATTGAATATAAATTTAGGGATAATTACGTCTACACCCCTGATGTTTGGTGTAATTACCGATACACCCCCTCACATTTGACGAATGTGTGGGTTGTAGACGGAATTATTATGAGTCATTACATCTTGATTAAAAGAATCAACGGTCCAAATTAATTTCTGATTATAAAAATATAATATTAAAATAAATATTATAAATTAAATAACATATTACATAAATATATCTATATGTACACACATCATATATATTATATATACGTATACATATACATGTATATAATATATATCTATATATATAGACATCATGACACACATACACAACACACAAAAGACACACACATATACACACACTCGTACACACACATAGAGAGAGAGAGAAGGACAAACGAGAAGGTGTGAGGAGGCCGAATCTGACCGGGATCGACCATTGAGGAGAAAAATAGCTTCAAAAAAAAATCCGATCTTGACATCGTTGAGAAATTTGAGGTGAGATCTGAAGGTGGGGGGAAGAATAAGGTGGAGATAGGGCTTGGAGTTAGCAGGGGAGGAGAAGATGAAGGAGGATGAAGGTGATTATTCGGGGTAAAAAAAAAATTATTTTAATAGTTTTTTAATTATTTGTAAGGAAAGAAGGAAAAATGAAAAAAAAAAGTAGAAAGAACGAAAATTTAGAAAAATAAAATTTTTTATTATAAAAAAGTATAAAAATAATAACATAACTTATATGTATATTTTAATATGACAGAAAATTTATTTTATAAGAAGTATTTGAATGTTTTGTTGATTTTTTTTGAAACTTACATTTACACCTCTCAAAGTTCTTGAAAATTACATTTGCACCCGTAAGGGCATTATGGTCATACAAAAAGTCAACAAACGCGCCAATTAATTTCCCGCTCACAGAGGGGTATTTTTGGGAGTTTGCAAATAAAAACTAACGTCCGTAGCCGAAAACCCTAATGGCCACTAACGGAAGGGGGTACTTGTTAACAGCGCTAATGTGGAGGAGGTCTAATTGTAAATAGTCAAATGTGAGAGGGTATATCGGTAATTAGTTCAAACCTCAGGAGGTGTAGACGTAATTATCCCTTTAAAATATTTAAATTGTGTACCTTAAAATAATCAAAACTTTTAATATTTTACATAAATTTGATATCCCTGCTTCCTAAGTAAAAATTTCTCGCTTTGCCCACAACCACTGGTTTAATTTGTTGTTGTCGCATGCATAGGGTTTATTCTATGGATATTTGATCATCACAAGATATTACGAATAATGGGGAAAAAGAAAAAGTTATTATATAATCTAACTCTCGAGCTTCACTCTCGCATATGTCCTATTCGGTTGTCATATTCTTAACTCAATTCTTTCTTAAAATATATATATACTAGCATGTACCCCGTGCTATGTACGGATATCATAATTTATTATATTTTATAAAAAGATAAAAATAAAATATACTATTCAAGTAAAATAACGTTTATTCTAAATAATTTTTAATACAATTCAATATTAAGTAAATAATAATATTTACTCATATTTAAAGCTTTTAAACCTAAAAAAGAAAAAGAAAAGTATTGCCGTGTCAAAAAAATCATATCAAAAAAATTATAAAAAAAATCTAAATATATGATCCAACCTAAAGTTATAAATAAAAATTGTAGACATATTAAAGTTATGAATGTTAAACTATGAGCTACTCTAAGTTAATAAATCACAAAACAATGGATTATTATCCACATTGGAAGATATGACACTATGATTTTTTTTTACACGGCTAAATATATATGGTTGTGAGTCATCGTATAATAAATTAAAATCAAAATTTAGTTTATAAAAAAAGAATAATTATAAAAATATAAATATAAATAAAATAATAATTAAATTATGAAATGCCAAGTACTCTTGATGTATTTTGGATGTTATGAATCTTCTTTTATATCTCTCAAGAAACCTTTTGCCCTAAACTTGCATAAGATGAATCTTAGATGTTGTGAACATTTTAAATCTCCTTTAGGGGAGCTTTTTATAATTCACCCTAAAATGAAATAGAGAGAGAGAGAGAGAGAGAGAGAATGCTAGAGGACGTTATTGTAAACTATACAAAAATAGAACTTAATTGAACTTTGTCAATAGAATTTAGGAAAATTTACAATTTTAGGACTGTATGTTGCACCGTCTAATAATTTTAGGACAATAACTTTTTTATTTGCAATTTCAAGACATTAATTTTTTTATTTATAATTTCAGGACATGAATTTAAGATTTTGTGGCATATTTAGGATAAAATTCCGACCAATTTTATCAATTTTCCAACAAATTTGCAAATATCGAGGTGAAAAGTCCTAAATGTGCCACAAAATCTTAAATTTATGTCCTAAAATTGTAAATAAAAAAATTAATGTCCTGAAATTATTAGAAGGTACAACATACAGTCCTAAAACTATATTTTTTTCTAGAATTTATTTATATTTCAACCAAACTTTATGAACAATTTACATACGTTTTAGTTTAAGTACATATATATATATATATATATATATATTTTTGCTAAATAAAAATGCATTGCATAAATTAAACAAGAACAACCGGTTTGGCATTCTTATCAAGTTTAATGCCTGAATTTGACAAAATAAGATACCACTTTTCCAAATCAATACAACCACTCCAGTTTGAATGGAAAGCTCATCTTGCAAGTGCATGAGCAGTGGCATTTGCTTGGCGACGGATATGAAAAATCTTCCGTTTTGGCCATTTAACAAGAAGGTGTTTACTTTGAACAATTGATGGCGAGGAGTACCATTCCGCAATTTCTGATGGGCACAACAACATATTAATTGTTCTTAGGGAGTCACTTTCAAAAATGGTAGATGAGATCATCAGGGTGTCCACGATATTGAAGCGTCTGTCTCAAGTACTAATTAAGTACATACTTAATTAGTACTTGAGAAAAATTGTAAATTTCTCCTTTAACTATATGTCAAACAATTACCCAACACTTTATCAGAAAAAAGAAAAACTAGAAAAATGAAAAGGATCCTTAGAGAGTGTTTTGCTAAGCTTAATTTAAAGAGCTTATAAGCTCGTATAAAATATTTTTGGAGCTTATAAGTTCTTACATCTTATTTTCAAAATAATTTATTAAAGTGTTTGGATATAAGATCCTGCAACTTATAAGATATTTTGGAAGCTTATAAGTTGTAATTCTATTAAGTAAAAATGAGAACTTATAATGTTTTTTTTATTATAATAATGGCCAAAAAAATAAAGTAAAATTTAATTTCATATAAACAAATATTTTTGAGATAGTGAAAATGTAGTATTGGAAAAAAATGAAGATATTTTTGTCATTTTATATTGGGATAATTACACTGGGATACCCTGAGGTTTACCTAAATTACAAATAAAACCCTCGATTTTGAAAAATTACCTAATAAAACCCTGAAATTTGCAAATGTTTTACAATGTCAACCTTCAATTTACAAATGTTAGGATTTGCAACGGAAACCATCAAATTTTTATTCTTCCTATTTTGCCCTTTTGGTCAAAGTTTGAACAGATTTGACTAATTTTTTAGGATTAAAATGCCCTCTGGGTCTGATATATGTAGAAATGTTTGATTAATAAGGGTTACAACAAAATCAGATTTGACCTATAGGGCATTTTAGTTATAAAAAATTAAGCAAATTTGTTTAAACTTTGACCAAAAGGGTAAAATAGGAAGAACGAAATAAAAATTTGACGGTTTCTATTACAAACCCTAACGTTTGTAGACAGAATATTGATATTGTAAAATTTTTGCAAATCTCAGAGTTTGTTAGGTAATTTCCCAAAATCGAGGGTTTTATTTGTAATTTAAGCAAACTTCAGGGTACCCCAGTGTAATTATCGCTTTTATATTTCAGCATTAGACAGTTTATAAACTGTTTCAAAAATAAGTTGTGGAAAGCTTACTTTTTTTTTGAACTTATAAAGTCTTAACAACTTATTTTTAGAGCTTATAAGCTCATTTACTTAAAAATTTATCAAATACTTTTGAGAAGTTTATAAGCTCTCAAACCGATTATAAGATATTTTGAGGAGATTATAAACTTCGCCAAACGCTCTCTTAATCTTTTCCCATCACAAAAATTAAATTTATCTACAAGATTCCTTGACTACTTAGGGAATTTATCTAGAGTTAACAAGTTGTCATGGTAACATAAAGGATTTTTTTTAATTATTTAACCTTAAAAAGTGTAATATTTTCATTTTTAACACCAAAATTTGATTCTTTATCAAAGTAACCTAAGGTTACAATAGTGTTGGCAACTTCAAGAGAAGTCGACAACCCCGATGGCGACTTTTAATAAAATTGTTATTTTTTTAACGGTTTCCCAAATATCTAAAAATAAATTAATTTAAGAGTTTTTTTAATTGAAGTCGCCAACAGCGTTGCCGACTTCTATTAATCTTTTTTCATTTTTTATTTGTTTGAACAAAAATAATTGAACAATTATTTTCAACAAAAGTGGACTTCTGTTGAAAATTAAATTATTTTGATCGTTCTATAATTTATATTATATAATTTTTTAAGTTAGTCAAGCTCTGTGGTTTTTTTTTTATCTATCATTTAATGTAACTGTTATGTGTGTGTGTGTGTGTGTGCTGAAGTCGATAAGGTTTTTTTTTCTGCTGTTTAATGTAACCGTTATCAGTGTGCTAAAGTTGACTATCCTGTAGTCGACTTCATTAACGTCTATTATACTAGCCATTAATCTTTTGGCCTAAAAATTATGAATTTTTTTGAAAATCAAAACATACCAAACATATTTCATCTAATTTTCTCTCAACATCCTTCAAATTCCATTTCTCAATTTCACATATTTGCAAATTTTTTTAATTCGAGATTAGTCTCTACTGATATTTTTTTAATAAGATGAAATATATCAGAATTGTTATACATTATGGAGGTCGATTGAATCATTCAAATTAGTCAATTTCATATGATCGTCCACCGATTGGAGTAACTTGGATTAGTCGATCATCATCATTTGTCAATCTTGTAGAACTAGTGTACAACACAATAGGTATAGATCAGAATGGATACACTATCAAAATATTTGGTGTGTACTTTCTCTGTAGGGATCGTCCAATGGAGAATATTTTGGAGATCAATGATGATTCGATATTGTCTTTGTTCACCAACCCATGTTCCAAAGTTGAAGTTGTACAACTGTTTGTTGAAATAGAAGCTATCCCCGAAATTCCTACATATGAGATGCAATGTCAACAAGGAACGAGAAATTATATATCGATTGCCAGGGAGGCTCTTCGAAACATTAATGTGAATGAGTTTTCCTCAGATGATAGCGGGTACATGGAACCCACGTTCAACGAGTATGAATTGGAGCACAACAGACAAAATTACACAAGAACATTGGTGTATCCAGACGAAGGTCCATCGAACCAAGGTGGGCCATCGTAGCATACCCCACCATCGGAAGATGATTTTGTTCTAGATTATTATGCAGATAACTTCCATCATGAAGAATTATCAGATTCCAATTTCGTCGATGATGACGATGTTAATGATGAGAAAAACGAAGAGATTGATGTTGTAGCTGAGTTAGTGAATGGAATTTGCGAAGATGAAACATTTGAACCGGCAATAGCAATTCCAATTGAGGGGGTACAAATCGAACCACCAATACCATTCGAAACAATGGCTCTACATCTCTATAACATTCTACTATTCTATTTAAACAGTCCACTGGAGATTTTTGCAAATTCGATGGACTTGCCAACTAATCCAGCAAAATACTTCGATCCAACAAAAGAAAATCTTGCAATGGGTATGATGTTCAAAAACAAAGATCATGTAATGGCTGCCGTGAAGGAATATTACATCCACTGGACTAGGAGAGAGTTCACCATTTGTTGTAGCACCCTACAATTTTGGATAGTGTCATGCAAGCGTGGAGCCGAAACTGAATGACCTTTCTTGATGTGTGCCTCATTCAAAAAAAATAAAGAATATTGGATGATCAGTTTTTACAATGGTGACCACACATATTTTTTACCTTGTAGGTCCACTGATCATGCAAATCTCAATAGAAATTTCATTGGTGGTTTGTTAGTAGGACATGTTAGGACAAACTACGATTACCCAATTAAAAATGTTGCTAACTTGGTAAAAGATAAATATAACCATACTATATCTTATTCCAAATTATATCACGGTCTACGATATGCACACAAAATTATGTATGGCACATGGAGAAGCTCAGCTACTAATCTTCCGTGGTACATGCCGGTACTTCAGAAATAGAAACCAGGTAATATTTAATTTTATACCATTTGTAGTTGGATATCATTTATCGCTTATTACATGCAAATTAAAGGATGAAATTTCTCAAGAGATAATAAAATTCGAGCATTTTATGGAGCAAATAAAAGGTATTAATGAGGTTGCGTTCAATTACATGGATCGCATTTATAGAGTGAAATGGACCGCAACTTACAATAGAGGAAGATGTTGCGGTATCATGACAACAAATATGTCTAAATGTGTCAATGGTGTGTTAAAGGGGGACGTTGTCTTCCAATTATGCCATTAATTGAACTAACCTTCGTCCGTACTGTCTCTTTTTTTAACAAATGATATGTAAAAGGTCATAAGTGGAGACAGGAGAATACGGCGTGGTTAGAATACGCTTTCGAAATGTTCGATGGTGAGGTCAAAAAATCTGGAGGGCATTTAGTCCACAAAGTAGACTACGCAAATGAAGAGGCTGATGCGTTGATACCACTATGTCATAGATGTGGCAATACAAAACATATAGTAAAGTTGACAAGTAAACAATGCTCATCCAGAAATGGCGTAAGTATGGAATAACCTACTCACATGCTGTACAAGTCGCAAGATATTTTGGACAATTTCATCAGAATACATGTTTTGGTATTATGAGATCAATCATTATTTAGATACTTATAAGGGGTAAGTTTTTTTCAATCTGGGTGAACCTTACTGGCCGAATGCTTCATTTGAGCTAATACATAGTCCTGAGTTACAAGTTAGAAGAAGGCAAGGCCGTGATACGATAAATCGTATCCCGAATGGATGGATTGGCCACAGGCACGTGCTAGACAACAATATAGAAGTCAACAGGACCAAGCTGGACCCTCTCGACAACATCATTGATTATACTATTTATTTGTAATGTTTAGTAAAGTTTGAACTATTTATTTGTAATGTCGTTAAATATTTGTTTGTACTGTTTAATGAATTTTGTAATGTCCTTGAACATTTAAATAATTAAAGTTCAACTTTGAATGCTTTGTATTGTACTTATAAGGTATTAAAAACAATATCACCACTGCATAAAAAAAGTTAAAGATCTTAAATGCAAAAAATTCAAGTTCATTACAAAAATAATCTGAAGCACAATAGCATATTATGCCCTCCAATGCCCATCTGTGCCACAACGTGGAGGATTCCTTTGTCTTCTAGGCCTTTCTTCATAATATAGATCCCGAACCTCTTCTTGTAGAGGCGGCGGCTCCGTATATGAGGTACTTGTACTATAGTTTCCATAGTCTTCGTAGTCAGGAAATAGAATAGGCAACGCGTTAAATTGGGGTTGTGTATCCATTTGCGAATATTCATATCCATCCTATCTGCCCATATTCAATCCAAGATCAGTCAAAATACCACCACAATAAAATTGGCCGATATCTGGGAGTTGAGTGGTGTAAAGTGATGCAAACTAATAAATATTTGGTGATGGAGGATCCTCGTACTTGCATAATGGACCTGCCTCATCACGCTGTGACCTAGACAGGCCTGCATTGGAATTAAGTCTTCGATGTTGGCTACGCACAGTGGTGGGTGTTGATTGTGTTTTATAAGAACAGTCGAGCACCACTTGAGCAAGTGAGGATACATCTTCGGCATAGTTTCAAGTTGAATCTATGAAGCGCCTATATGATTCAGGGTTACTGAACTCACTCCGTGCATCACAACTTAATAAAAGTTGATGGATTTGATTTCCTGCGATAATAGTCAAAATCAGTGACAACGTGGTTTAATTGATAGTACATTACTGATATTCAAAAACATTAAAAACTCATTACCTACCACAGTTTTCCATGCTTCAACTTCGGTTGGATGATACCAGTCTCAATAATTCAACTTGGTGGTGTGATTAATTGTCTCATATGCTTGGCATATCATTTGTGATAATTAGCGTTGTGGTGTGGTTGGAATTAGTAATTACAGGCACACGAACACTCTCTCCACGTGAATCGTTCCACATACGTATATAATCTACATGGGTAGCTTTCTAGTTATGCCTAGCTTTGCCTCTTCTAGTCGTACTATGAAAAACTTTGTGGGGTACTATAGGATTGGTCGGAATATCTTGCACCCTTGCAAATTGGCATATACAACGATATACTTGGTGCCACTCAATTATATGGTAGTTGAGAAGGGGGCATCGGACACTCCAGTACTCCTGCCCACAGTTAGGAGGTAGAGTACGCATCAAATCTGATCGGTAGTTATAAGGCATCAACGAAAACTGCACCACAAATTAAATGGAAAAAATTAACTACAGTCGAACATATAAAACAATCACTCAATAAATGATAATATTTTAACAAATTGAATACCTCACTAGGCTTAATGTTGTTTAGCATATCCCTAAATATGTAGACGTTGTGCCTTGTTGTATGTGTCCATGAATTATGACAAGTCTATCTATACAATATATTCAAAAATAAAGTTGATAAGGCGTATATTTTACATGATAAAAAATGTGAATATAATTAATAGTGTTACTATCTTGCAATATTGTAAGGGGCCCAAAGTAATATGACATCATAGTTGAGTACAATTTACTTGGGCGATTTAGGCTATATTGGTGGTATCGATGGCCTCAAACACGACATTCGAATCCATGCCTATATCTAATAAATTTAGTAGTAAATACTTACGAAAAATGAATATAACAAAATATATATTACATTTATAAATTTATTTTACCTGCAATTATTGTAGCGCGCCGCCAATGTCTCCTACTTCTCTATCATCTCTTTTCCTGGTACTATCACAAAACTCCCTATATAAATGCTCTAATACAACGTTTCCCCCGCTATACTCCACTACTTCAGTTGCTCCAGCCAAGTGCTGCAGATATAACAGCGAAACCAAGTTGCTAGTATCAAGACACATGATATCATTGATGAGTAGTAAGGCAACACACCGTGCAACTTGATACACCTCTCAAGGTATGGTGTGGTCATTAACTTCTTTATTATTAACAAAGTCTCTCAATGCACTTAACTTTAACAGTGAGTCTTTCAAATCAGTCGAAGTATGAGTAAAGCCGAGGAGTTCTTGACAGTAAGTTGGCCACCCTTCCTCCCTATCAGGACACTCATCTATTCCTATTGTTGGACATCCGTCAACAGGTAATTTCTATATAAATGTTACGTCTTCCAACGTAACAGTGGCCTCGCTTACCCTTAAATGGAAAGTGTGGGTCTTCGAATGCCATCTTTCTATTAATGCAGTAATTAAATGTTGATCTATATCAACAAATCTACAACGGCACACACCATAAAAACCCATATCATATAGTGCTTCAATTATTTTGCCGTGAAGTTGTATACCATCTTGACCAAATATTCCCTTACCGCAATGTCTAACTCTAACGATTTTGTCAAGGTCTACACACCATCAAATAATAGTTGAGAAATAAGGTTTTCTTGTTCATATAAAATACTAGTGTGTTTCGGTCCATAGTAATATTTCAACTTTTCCATATCCATTCTACAAATAATACAAAAACACAAATAGTATAAATACATTATTAATACCCAAAATTACCACAATGTTATTATTAACTACAAAAAAAAAATACATAACTACATTAATATACACAAAAATTTGGAATAAAAAATCTCAACTTGTCAGAACAAAATCTGTAAATGTCGGCTCCATAAAAAATATGAAGAAGTCGACATCAATATTGTTGACTTCTGCAATTTTTTGAAGAACAAGACACACCAATTCTTCAACAAAATTTCAATTTTTGCAATAATTTTCTTCACGTGGTCGACTACTAACGACCCATCATTTTTTTAAAACACAATGCTAATGATAATTAGCCTACAAAATAAACGTAATGTTATTATAAACTACTTAAATTATTACATTATTACTTATTATCAATAGCACAACTTATAATACCAAAAAAAAAAACTACATTATGTTATTTCACTAGTGTTAAAAAAACTAGTATTACTAACTACATTATGTAAAAATCTTTACAAAAAAAGGCAAATAATTTTGAGTAACACATACCTTGTAAAATTCTTTAAAAAATTACTTTTCAACTCAAAACATAAAAAAATTTAAAAATTATAGAGAAGGAAGAAGAATTTAGGGAAGAAGAACTTAGAAGTTGAAAGTGTGAGTGTAGCTTCTGAGTTATTCAAACTTATAGAGGCCGCGATTCAAATTTTCGGACCTAAAAAATTAAAAAAAAAAAAAGGGTGGTTGTGACTCAACGCTGCAACGCTAAGCCATTGCACGCTGCATGCACCATCATCTACATCGTTCCAGCAACGCATTGGTTGCTTGTGCAATCCGTGTGCATGCATGCAACGATTAAAAAAAATTTATTAAAGCCAACAACAATTTGTTGAGAAAAATACAAAAGATATCGATGACAATATTGTCAACTTTTGTTAAAAAAATTTAAAAATAATTTTTCTCACAAAAATACAAAACGAAGAAAAATAATATTTTACAAGTAATCAATAATACCGTTGTCGACTTTTAATAAAATATTTATTAAATTTTATTTTTTTCAAAAAAATTACAAAACGCAAAAAAAATTAATTTTTTAACTAAATCAAGTTGTTGTCGACTTTCTAATAAAAAAATAATTAAATTAATTTATTTTTAGAAATTTTCGAAATTTTAGAAAAAATAATTTTTATTTAAAGTCGACAACGGTTGTCGACTTTGATTGAAGTCGCCAACGGTGTTGTAACTTTAGATTACTTTGACAAAAAATCAAGTTTATGTGTTAAATTAATTTTAAAAAAAAAACTTTTTCAGGTTAAAATATTAAGAAGTTCCATAAAAAACTTGAGTGAATAACAGGGATGATACAGTAATCTTGTCTTGATAATAAATGTTATAAAGCCCGCACATTGTACCACACAGACTCGAAATGTCACTTCCTACAATTGTAAGTTTGTAACATATAGTATATTCTATTTTAATTTGCTATTACAATTTTAGATGTATAACCTTCCTTCATATAGTTAATTAAATCATGAGTAAATAAATAAAATGAACAAATATAAATTCGCAATCAATTAAAGTTTCCTCGGATAAAATAACAAAATCCTAAACCCTAAAGGTGGTGGACCGATCATATTCGCACCTAAATTTGACGAGGCAGAGATGTTAAGATTAAAGTGACTGACCAGTCACCTACTGTTTGCTTTGTCATCCCCCTCGTCCCCCCCCCCCCCCACCCCCGCTTTTTTTTTTCTCTCTCTCTAACCTCACCAGTCACCATTTTGACCCTTTTATCACTACTCTTCCTATTATATATCAGACTCTCTCTCTCTCTCTCTCTCTCCCCTCTTTTTTCTTCGCTGGACTAATTCATGCTACCATAGTCTCTCACCCCAAATCATACAAAAAAAGAAAAATAAATCTCATAACTCCGGCGGCCATGGCCGTGGAGCTCATGATGAATTACAGAAACATCAATAGGAACTTAATTTCAGAAGAAAACGCGGCCCAATTAGAAGCTGATTCTGGGCTCCGGAGTGTCGAAAAGCTCATCAGATTGTTCTCCTCACAACAACAGAAGCAGAGCCAGTTAGACGACGGCAAGCCGAGACCCGCCGCTGCGGAAGCGGAGGTGGATTACGTGGCTGTGGCGGAAGTGGCGGTGAACAAGTTTAAGACCGTCATTTCTCTTCTGGGTCGGACCCGAACCGGCCACGCCCGGTTCCGGCGGGCCCCGGTCACAACCTCGCCTGCTTCGTCCTCTTTATCGCCCAACTCTGTGCTGCCTAATACTATTGCGGAGAATCAAGTGCCTGTAGCTCGAGCTGAAAATTATACGAAAATCTATTGTCCCACACCGATTCAACAAATCCCTCCTCCGGATTATAATTTCAAAGAATCGGGTGCTAAGACGATCAGCTTCTCCTACTCGCCGGTGATTTCTCACGCGAACTCGTTTATCTCATCGTTGACCGGCGGCGGCGATACGGAGAGCAAGCAACAGCAGCTGTCGGGGCCGTCGTCGGCGTTTCAGATAATCAGCAGTCTTTCTCAGGTTTCGAATTCCGGCGGGAAGCCGCCCCTTTCTTCTTCGTCTTCGTTTAAGAGAAAGTGTACCTCGTCGGAAAACGCCGCCTCCGGCAAGTGCAGCGGCTCCTCCAGCCGCTGCCACTGTTCAAAGCGAAGGTCAATAGATTTTGTGTGCTTTAATTAATCTTAATACATATGAGTTACAACGTAATTGTATTTTAGTGCATCTTTTGATCGCCCTCTATTGGGCTCATTATTTTTTATTTTTTATTTCTTTACTTTAGTTATTTGTATTATCCATAAACTTTTGCTATAGGTGCAGCTCGATTTGTTTAATAAATTTAGGTTTTGATTTGAATTATGTATTTTTTGATGTCTTTTTCAGGAAGTTGAGGCAGAAGCGGGTGACCAGGGTTCCAGCGATTAGCATGAAGATGGCTGACATCCCTCCTGATGATTACTCGTGGAGAAAGTACGGCCAGAAGCCCATTAAAGGTTCCCCACATCCTAGGTAATTCATCAAGATTAATCTATTTCTCATTCAATTAATTATCGTAATCCCATAATTAGTTGATCATTTTACCAAAGGGCTAGCTCTCAGTTGGATTCAATTGAAAAAAAAAAGGGTATAACTATTTCGCTGACCACATGACTGATATTAATTTAATTAAATTCAATTTGGACTAAACTTTCAAAGTGTTTTGAGATTCTGTATTACGGACAACATTATTATTTATTAAAACTGAGTACATGCGACAGGGGTTACTACAAGTGCAGCAGCGTGAGAGGGTGCCCGGCCCGGAAGCACGTAGAACGGGCTCTTGACGATCCAACGATGCTCGTCGTCACCTACGAAGGCGAGCACAACCACTCCCTCTCCGTCGCAGAAACACCTACTGCAATGATTCTAGAATCTTCCTAGATTAATTACAAAATGAAATTAATCAATCTAAATCTTCATGTTTAATTAGGACTAGGCATGAATACTAATTGTGTTAATTAATCGCAGTGTTATGTATCTCGAAGGAGATAATGTGTTAGTTGAGTTTATTTTGTTCCTTGTACAAGCTGCATTCGCTGTTTCTCTGTGTGTGTGTGTGGGTGTGTGTGTGTTAATCTCTCTAATTAATTGGACCAGTGTGAGTTTAATCAGCTTGTGTACGTAACGTATTTCATAATATAATATGGAAAAAGAAAAGGGCATGGTGGATTTGGTCTGTGTAGTGTAGGCATATTTTCAAAGGAAACAAAAGAGGTGGGGTTCATTTCATCTATCTTTCTTTTGAGTTATTATATTGTTTTGCTTTTGCTTTTAGCTCTTGTCCTCATGATTTCCCAATTCAGTCTTTTGGGATTTGCATTGGCTGGCTCAAATCTCAATAGATTCATGAGTGTTGAATTTAGGACTATTCCCCCTATTACCTATCTATAGTTTTGATCAAAGTTAAAGTTGATGGCCAGCCTTTTCAAAGTTGGGATATTAAAATGTCATATTGAAATATCTGCACAACCCATGTGAGTTGAAGAGATTATACTTATATTTAAAAAAAGTTATGGATTATATAACAAAGTACTGTAATACTTATGCATTATTTTTCTTTCATTCGCTTAGTATAAATTGAAAACGAACATTGTAAGTAGATGACATAATTTATGATGAACTGGTAAAAAGAAAAGGACGTTTTAATGAAATTAATGAGGAATTTTGGGACGGTTGACCAAGAAAATAAAGAAGGGAGAAAGGAGCTGGCAGTTGGGACGGCTAATTTACTCTGGTTAGATGCATTGATGGGGTGGCATTACTTAGTTTTGTTGGTTTGCTTTTTGGATTGTGGTGACAAAATTTTGGTTGGGGTTTGGCTAGAAAAAAACGGGGGGAGAGAGAGAGAGAGAGAGAGAGAGAGTTTGAAGGGGCATTGAATAAGTTGAAGCCCACTTTCTTTTTTCTTTTATGTGGAAAAA
This sequence comes from Petrea volubilis, assembly GCA_026212405.1. Taxonomy (NCBI): domain Eukaryota; kingdom Viridiplantae; phylum Streptophyta; class Magnoliopsida; order Lamiales; family Verbenaceae; genus Petrea; species Petrea volubilis. The sequence continues at coordinate 5,714,711 of CM047872.1, forward strand.
ATGCATATTGCCAAGTCAAAATTAGCAGCTGTTTGATAGACACGGCGTAGCGGCAAGTTCTGTCACAGTATGAGAATGTTGAAAAGAATGGTGGGCGTGTTAAATGTTAATAGGCTGGCACCCAAGAATTTTCGACGCCAATCTATTGACTTCGAATTCAAAGAATACTTTACGGTTAAGAAAAAATAGAGAAAATTACACTTAAAAACACATGGGGTAATGTCAAATTACATCAACCTCGGGGGTATAAAAATTTACACATACTTATTTTGAAGTTTTGATCATTAACATTTAATAAAAAAAATAATAAAATAACTTTTCTTATCATTGTCGGAATATTATTAAAAAATAAAAAGAAATTCCACAATTTTAAATTATTATTGCCCATAAAAAAATATGAGACCAAGTAAAAAATTTTACTTGTTAGTCATACCCAAATCATAAAAAAAGTATGTGTAATTCTTTATACTTGAGGAGGTCTATCTATAATTTGACCTAAACTCAGAGGGTTTAGTTATAATTTTTCCTAAAATATAATAATGGAGATAAAAAAATTTTGCTTACCAATTATGTTCGCTTTTATGTTTTAATTATTCAATTTTTTTTATTACATTTTGCACATGAAGCCAATGTGGGAAGTGATCTTTGATACCCAAAATCATTTTACAGTCAAAAAAAAAAAAATGTTAAAAAGTAATCAACAACAACAGTGTAAAAAGTGGTACTTGCTAACTCTCACATTTTTGTTTTTGTTACTGATATTTACAAGTTATATTACGTCAGTACCATTTCTTTCTCGTCATCATAAATTCTAAAATTCATCAATTTCTCGTTCAATTTTGTTCTTTCAAATCAATTGTCCTTGTAAAACTTGGTATGCTTTTTTATAATTTAGAAAAGTTAATCTTTTGTTTGAACTTGCAATTTTTTTCTTTTTCCATTCTAGTAATGCGTTCTCTCTTAAAGCAAAAAGGAAAAAAAAATCTTATTTCTTTAGTCTAAATACAATCTCTTTAATCGTCTGAAGATGCCATATTTCCCATAGTCTAAATTTCATTTTTATTCCATCTATCTTATTTTTTAGAAAAAAATTACACTCACTACCCCTAATTTATAATGAAATTACAAAAAAAATACTTCTATGTATAAAAAATTACCATTACCCCTCAATTTGAGGGGGTCAATGTTAAGTTTAACCAAATCGAGATAAGATTAGTTTTGCCTTTACTCAAATTATGACAAACTATAATTACGACCCCCAATGTATGTTGAAATTATCAAAAACACCTCCATGTATGGAACTTTACCATTACACCTTCTTACTTGTTTGATAATTATTTAAAACCGTGTATATTATATGTTTTTACAAGTAAATACTAAATTTTATGGCATGAATCTCAATGATACGTCAGGCGCTCAATTTTTTATTTTTTTTATGTGTTCATATAATTTTCTATCTTATTGCTGAAAGTAGTAGTATTATATGGTTGGTGAATTGTGTTTTTACTAACCAATCATGCATTATGTAAACAAAACCTTGCATAGCTTGAACACAACGGTTAAAAATTAATAATTTGGTACATATACACACTTTCCACCAACAACTATAAACAACATTTTGTTAAAAAAATTAATAGGAATATTCTATTTAACCTTCTATGTTTTTACTAAACTACAATACTGTACCATAAACTATGACACAGAAATATCAAAAACTTCCATAACGATACTTTTGAAAGTTCATATAGACGACACTTACAGCGGTATAACTTTAAAGTTAATTTAATTCTCCAAATAGGAGAGGCAAAATAAACCCACTAAAACAAGCGTTCTTCTGGGCCACATGGGATAACTCATGTTAATTGGCATGAAAAGCATATATTAGACATCACCAGTCTAATTAGTCTAAATCGGTATTTTCTATCTAAGTAAATGGAGCTTTAGGGATAATTGTAATTTTTCATAAGTTAAGGTATTTTTTTGTAATTTCATCATTACTTAGGGTTGGTGATTATAATTTACTCTAATTTTTATAATAAAGGAAAAATAAGTTTGTATGTATTTATCTATTTTTTTCTCCCTTTGAAACATAAGCTGACCAAAATTAGGGATTGGAAGAAATTCTGGAAAAAAAAAAAAAAATCGCAAACATTAGTGCTTAACGTTGCGGGTCGGGTCGGGGCTTGATTGAAACCCAAGCCCACGCTTCCCACAAACATCCATCCGGGAGGTTTTCTATTAGAAAACCCTTTCAAGTTATTTTTTAAGAGAATGACCCTCAAGTTTTAATTTTTAGCTAGATGACCTTTTTGATAATTGTATATACTTAAAGACCTAATTAAACCTAAGCATTATTAAACTCGATTATGTGCATATTTTTTACAAATCTGATTTTGACCCCAAAAGTTAAATATTTTTCAAATGGACCCAAAAAATAACCTAACCCTAAAAAGTTGCAGGACCCGGTTTCTTTCTTTCTCATTCGATCCCTTGTTTCGTTTCCTCATTTCCCTCCATTTTTTTCTGGTAATGTTAGCCGATTAGATCTTGTTGGTTGCAATATATTTGTAGATCTTCGTCAACTAATCATCGATTCCAGCACATTGACTGTATTTCTTGAAGGTAAATATTTTTTTCCAGAAAATGTAGATATTCCCTGTCTTAAGGGTTTTCTACATGAACCCCGGGTTAACAGATCTCTCAAGCACTTGGTTTTTGACTGTCATCACCCCATTAATAATCATGCATCATGAGCCTATCCGTTGCGCAAACGCTGGTGCCTTATCTTTGCTTTTAAAAAAAAAGATAAAGCCTCAGATATATAGTCTCCAGTTCAGGCCGTTATTTTAAAAACGGTCGTTTTATGGGTAATCACTTAATCAATGTTATTTTTCACATTTCTCTTAAGCGATAGCATTTATCCTTTAAACATTGTTTCCTTATCTTTTCATTGTTCTAAGATATAGTCACCACTTATAAGTTAACTCTTCAGAGATATATCCTCACGCCCAGCCCGTTATTTTTGGAACGGTGGTTTTCTGATTCTTAGTTTTTCATGTTTCTCTTAAGCAAGAAATTTTATCCATTAAACAATGATGCCTTATCTTTTCATTGTTCAAAGATGTCGTTACCACGTCTAAGACAACTCTTCAGAGATATATCTTCACTCCAAGGCCGTTATTTTACAGACGGCCGTTTTGTGTTTTCTATTTGTTTTTCACATTTCTCTTAAACAAGAATTTTTATCCATTAAACCACATCTAAAATAACTCTTCAGAAATATATCCTCACGCCCAGGCCGTTATTTTAAGAACGGCCGTTTCCTAATCTCTGTTAGATTTTCACATTTCTCTTAAGCAATAATTTATCCATTAAACAATGGTGCCTTATTTCAAAATGATCACGTATACCTTAAATCTTTCTTTTTTGTGCTTTGCTGACATTTTCTCTTAAGAGATAGCATTTATCCATTAAAAGATGACATATAATTATTTTGCAGCATGCAACCATTTGTCGTTGGTGTCGAATATGGCGAGTGGGTGGAGGAAGATAATGCTTGGAAGTGGTGCAATAAAAGAAACGTTACTACACCAATTGTTGTCACCACAGAAATTAGTTTTCATTTGTTGGTGAATGAAATTATTCGTAGGGTTGATTTAAATTGTGAACCAGGTGATGTACGTTTGAAGTATATCCTTACAAATGCACCTCCTATGTACAATGTACATCCCTGTGAAATAAAGTCAGATGAAGACTTGAAGTGTACATGAGTGATGTATCTCCTGAGGGTTGGAGACCTCTTTTGAAAGTTTCTGTTGTTGATAATGTGCAAGTTCAATTTATGTCTTCGGATGTTGGTACTACTAACCCAGTAGAAGATGATGATAGCATACCCTTTTTATTGACGGAGAATTCAAAAATTGAATGTAATTTGGGTGGTAATTGTGATGACAATGAGGATGCAACAGAAGATATAGTACCGAATAAACGCAATGACCTTGAAGAGGATGTTGAGGATGTTGATGTACATGAAGAACAACACCTGAACACTGTGGAGGATGTTGATGTACATGAAGAACAACACCTGAACACTGTGGAGGATGTTGATGTACATGAAGAACAACACCTGAACACTGTGGTGTACGAACATGCAAGTCGAGATGTTGATGTAGAAAAAGTTGATGGGGAGGAGGAAACCGTGTCCACTTACCGAATTCTAGCGGAGCGGACAAAAAGGAGATTAGTTGGAAGCGGGTCACGCAGTGAGTGGGATGATGGATCTGAATTTTATGTAGGGTATGTGTTCAAAACCAAAAGTGAAGCAATTAGAAACCTAAAACTTCTTGCCGTGAGAGGAAACTTCGAATACAAAACCTTGAAGTCCACCAAGTCATTATATGTTGTTCAATGCAAATCCCCGAATTGCAATTGGAGGGTTCGTTGTGTCCGGTATGAAGCGTCAGAAAAATTTGTTATCAAAAAATATTCACGTGTGCATATATGTGGTCTGCAAGATATTTCTGGACGACATAGCCAAGCCTCGGCCGAGGTAATTGGGGAGTATTTTAAGCAATTGTTTGTTGATGCAAGTGGTGGCCCTTCTATTGACCTTATGAAGTCACTAGTTAAATCAAAATTGGGGTGTCATGTAAGTTATTGGAAATGTTGGAAAGGAAGACAACATGCTAAGGATTTTGTGAGGGGTACACCGGAGCATGGGTATACAGTTCTCGAGGCCTATCGTTATATGTTAGAAATGGAAAATGAAGGAAGCATGACAGATTTGGTTGTTGACTCCGAATGCCGATTTGTATATTTTTTCGTAGCATTTGGACAATGCGTAAGGGGTTTTGCATCTCTTAGAAAGGTGATAGCTGTTGACGGTTGCTTTCTAACTGGAAAGTTTGGCGGTGTGTTGCTTGTGGCAACAGCACAAGATGGTGAGAACCATACATATCCCATTGCTTGGGCAGTGGTAGACTCAGAGAATCACCGCTCGTGGGAATGGTTTTTTGACCATCTCAAAGTAGTCGTTCCTGATAGTGCACAATTGTGCATAATTTCCGACAGACATGCTTCCATCAAGAAGGCAGTTGGCAGTGTCTACCCTAAGGCCCAGCATGGGTATTGCATGAGACACCTTGGGGAGAATTTAAAGCAAAAGTTCAAGTGCGGCAAGACCCTCGAGCTATATTATTTGGCAGCCAAAGCTTACAAAATTGAGGAGTTCAATGAGCATTTCGATCAAATTCGCCGCGATAATTTTAAAGTTGCCAATTACCTTGAAAATGATGTTGGTTTCCACAAATGGAGCAGGGCTCATTTTCCTGGAAATAGGTACGATGTTATGACTACTAACATAGCAGAGTCTATTAATTCAAGGCTTCTGAAAGAGAGAGAGTATCCAGTCGTCGCTCTTTTCAATGCAATCCAAAGAATGTTGTCTAAGTGGTTTCTTCAACGTCGTAAAGAAATGGATCAATGTAGCACAATTTTGGTTCCTTCCAAAGAAAAAGCATTGCGTGATAATTTGGATAAGTCCAATTCACTTCATGCAACGCAATTGAATGTGCACGAGTTTGTAGTACGTGGTCTCGGTCCGGATGCAAAAGTTGATCTCCATAATAAATCATGCAGCTGTAGAGTTTTTGATATTGAGAGGATTCCATGTCCGCATGCAATAGCTGCTCTCAAGCACTTGGAGGTACCTAACCTTGGTGAGAGAATATACACATTGTGTTCACGCGTGTATGAAGCCGAATATATTTTGCACGCATATGCCGAAACAATATATCCTGTTAAGGTCGAAGAGGAGTGGAATGTTCCTCAGGCAATAGCAGATGTCGTAGTTCAACCACCAATTGTGCAAACATCGAAAGGTAGAAGAAGAGTGAAGAGAATGAGGTCTGCATGTGAGGTGACCTCAAAAAAAGAGAACAAGTGTTCCAATTGCGGACAAACAGGCCACAAGAAGCCAAAGTGTCAAAAATCTTTAGTTGACTCATGTTGAATTTTTCAATTCTTTGATGTTGTAAAATGCACAATGTTTACTAGTTTCAATTTTGCAGAGATTTACAAATTGTCTAGTTTCAATTTTTTCATAGATGACATTACGCGACTTGGCCGTGTTACAAGAAACGGCCGTTTACTTTTTAATAAAGGATATTTTTGGTTGTCTAGTAAGCGTTTCTTGAGTAGATTAAGCGATATTTCAATCATATCAAAAAATCGATTAAGCTATCATGGTTTTAGGCTTCAGAGATTACATTACAAGACTTGGCCTTGTTAAAAAAACGGCCGTCTTATTTTAATCAAGATCATTTTGGGTTGTCTCCTAAGAGTTTCTTGTGTTGACTAGCTGAGATAACTCTAACGGCATACCCGTTATTATAACCACGGCCGTGTTTCTGAGATTGAAATCATATTGAAAATATCCATTAAGCGATTGGTTTTCTACTCTTCAGAGATTACATTATAGGACTTTTTAAATTAGATGAGGTAGCTGTAACGGCTTACCCGTTATCACTTCCACGACCGTTTTCTTGATATTCCAATCATACTGAAAATCTCTTAAGAAATTACATTTTTACGCTTCAGAGATTACATTACACGACTTGGCCGTGTTAACGGAAACGGCCGTCTTATTTTAAACAATATCTTTTTGGGTTGTCTCCTAAGCGTTTCTGGTGTTGAGAATCTGAGATAACTCTAACGGCATACCCGTTATTATAAAAACGGCCGTGTTTTTTAGATTGAAATCATATTGAAAATTTCCATTAAGCGGTTCTTCTTTAGGCTTCAGAGATTACATTACAAGACTTGGCCGTGTTATAAGACACGGCCGTTTACATTTTAGTAAAGCACATTTTTTTGTTGTCTTGTAAGCGTTTCTTGTGTTGATTAGATTAGACAACTGTAACGGCCTACACGTTATTATACCCACGGCCGTTTTTTTATAATTCAATCTTACAAAAAAATCGATTAAGAGATTTTTGTTTAACGCTTCAGAGATTACGTTACACGCCTTGGCCGTTTTTTTAAAAACGGCCGTTTACATTTAATCAAGGATATTTTTGAGGTGTCTCGTAAGCGTTTCTTATATTTCGCTTACGAGATAACTCTCAAGCCGTATATATATAGTTGTTTGTTGTTGAACGGGATATCTGTATGAACTTAAACACCCGTTCGTAGTTCTTCGCTAAAGGGAATCAGAAACATTTTCTTTAGATATATCGTGTGATTCACTCTTCCCTTTTCTCAAAACTGTAAGTTGAAAATCTTTCATTTCATCTCTGCCAACACTACATAAGCTTAAAACTCTCGTCTATCAGGTGTTCGACGTAAATCCTACTAGGAAAAAAAATGGTTAGAACAAGGATTGCAAAAAATGTTGGCTCTCGTGGAGAACAACCACCCCTAAGAGCAGCACCACCACCCCAAAAGAACACAAGATCCTCCTCTAGAATCCCCCAACAAAAAGCCAAAGTCGAGAACCGTTTTCTCGACTACCGACGAAGGGGATAAACAACTACCGCCGAAAAGAAAGAGACCTGTGAGTTCCTCAGAAGACATCAAAGAAAGTGAAGCTGGGGAACCTTCACGGAAAGGAGGGAAGCGCAAGAAGCATAAGGAAAGTGAAATTCATCCTGACGAAGAGCACGAGGACGCCCTCGCCCAACAGAGAAAGACACACAAAAAGAAAAATGTTAGGCCCGTGTCTCCATCTGCATTACCTGAGGGACTTACACTCAAAAGTGCAGAACAGGAAAGACGGTATGCGTCACTGTTGAGGCGTGAAGTGGTCCCTTCCCGTTACATAGACGATGATGTCTTACAGAGCCTCAACTGTTACGACGAAGTTATGCAATGTGTGAGATCGGCTGGTTGGGAGGCATTTATGGGTATCCGAGAGGCAACATATGCAGATTTGACGAGAGAGTTTTTGTCTTCATTGGAAGTGCATATGGAAAAAGACGAGCCGAACTTGATCTCACACGTTGAATTCAGGCTTCGCAATAATGCATACAAATATTCATTCGATCATCTTACGGAGATCTTTCGCTTCCCTTCCGATGGAATCCGGGAAAGACCCGAGCGTGTTGGGTCTAACAGACAGTGGCAGCTCATCACAGATCATGCAGAAGAGGTACATACTTCACGATCCAAATCATCGAAGTTGTATAATTTCCCACTACGATACTTGCACAGGGTGATGTCTGGATCCATTTTTGGACGAAGTCAGAGTGATGGAGCAGTTAACAATGGGGAGTTGTTGATTCTGTGGTGTATGCATTCAGGCCAAAAGATCAACGGAACGGATTTATTGTTTGCGAACTTTGCTCGGGTGGCTAAGGCTGATAAAGGAAATATTGTTATTGGTGGATATATAACGCATCTTGCAAAGGAGCTTCTGGCAGAGATTCCACCGAACATGCTCCCAATAGTGTCGTTAATACCTACTGTTGACATGACGACGTTGAGGAATATGTCGGTTGTTGAGCTACGTGGGACGCGTTTCAGAATCGCAGCCGGCGTCAATAGGGATCACAATACAGGTGTTGCCCCTCAACTTGAAGATGAAGACGCTGCTGATAAAGATGAAGCCGACGTACCACCGGACAGCTGTGAATGATGCTCCCACCCCCACCCCACCTACTGCAACAGAGCTATCTCGGCAGATAACTGCCCTAAACATATCTGTATCAAACTTGTTGGGCATGATTGGGTCATTGCACGAAGACGTTCGCGACATCCAGAGTACGTTGCGCCAGATGCAAAGCCAGGGATCCACTGGACAGCCGACTGATCACATTATTGAATAGGCTGTATAATGGATAGGCTGTTCCTTGTACAATACTTGTACTGTATAATGGAAAAGCCAGGATTTTTAATTAAATCTCTTAATTCAAAAGTTTATCTCTGAAGCACTTGGAAAAAACGGGGTGGTAGTATTTTCAAAACCGGCCGTCGTGGAAAGAAATAACAATTAACTCTCTTAATTTGGTAATAAAAACAATTAGAACGACACACCCGTCTAATTTAAAACGGCCGTACTAATTTGAACATTTTGGCTAAAACTAAATCTCTTAATTCAAAAGTTTAACTCTAAAGCTGTAAGCCTTTTGCAACATTCATGCCTAGCCCGTTTTCAGGTCACGGCCGTTCTCATCACCATCTAAACCAATCTCAGAATCTCGCAAGAGTAGGCTTTATACTTTAATGGACTTCTGTATCACCTTAAGAGATTTGTGAGAAATATCTATTAACCAGGATTTTTAATTAAATCTCTTAATTCAAAGTTTATCTCTGAAGCACTTACAAAAAACGGGGTCGTAGTATTTTTAAAACGGCCGTCGTGGAAAGAAATATCAATTAACTCTCTTAATTTGGTAATAAAGAAACAATTAGAACGACACAACCCGTCTAATTTAAAACGGCCGTGCATATTTGGAAATTTTGTCTAAATATAAATCTCTTAATTCAAACGTTTATCTCTGAAGCGGTAAGCCTATTGCAGCATTCATGCCTACCCCGTTTTTCAGGTCACGGCAGTTCTCCAATTAAACTCATAACCATCTACACGAATCTCAGAATCTCGCAAGGGTAGGCTTTGTGAGAACATCTCCTATTACTCCGAGAAAAACAACAATAATAGAAGGATTCAGTTATCTTCAAATCTCTTAATGAATATATGTATCTCTTAAGAATTCAGGGCAAATCGTTTCGAGCAGGGTCCCACGGGGATCATATTATTATATTTTAAGAGAAACTATATTTTCCAAATGCGGGTCCCACGTCCATGTCTATTATGAAAAAAGCAAGCAGCCTCTCTTAATTGTTCATACAAAACGCTAGCTTTGAGAGTTGATAATTCAGAAAAAAATCTTTTTGTGCGGGTCCCACTGGCACGTCGTTCATGACGAAAGTACAGAATTTGAAACACACGGGCACGTCTTCACATGAAAATTTCATTTTTTTCTTAGGATCTCTTACGGATTTAAATACCTCTTAAGATCTAATCAAAGATACATTTTTGCTTGCAGGTCCCATGGCACGTGGATCAATGATACAATGGATACTTTCTTTGTATCTCTTAATGGATAGAACCATCTATTATGAACTACCAGAGAGACTGTTTTTCTCATTGGCACGTCGTTTCATGGCTTTCGCACTGATTAGACCCATCTCTTAAGATTGTCAGAGTTATCTGCTAATTAAAGCTATCTGATATCTTCTATAAATTGGGCTATTATGACCTAAGCAGTTAAAGAAAACAAATGTTATCATGAGTAAAATTCCCCATTTTCATCCCGACATCTGCAGCGATTTAGCCAAGAATAATGTCGCCAATCAGCTGATATTTATTGGCTAAATTTGCTGCAGATGTCGGTCCAAATTGGGAGAGTTTTAATACATTTTGTTAAACAGATGATACGTGAAACACAGGAGAACGGCCGGCCGGTGATATACTTGACGGCCTGCCGCTTGATCGGCACCTGCAGCAAATTTAAGTCAAGCTTTGCTTAAGAGAGAGAATTGCATATGCCGTCTTCATTTTATTATGGATACACGGCCGTGGAAGATATGCAACGGCATCAGGCTGTTGGTCTTTCCTTGCTAACGTTGCGTTTATTTGGTTGTAATTTCATTAGGTGCATTGAGCTTAGCAGGATTCTTCCACAACTTATTATAAGTTTATTGGATGTGATGGAGATCTCTGCTTGGCCTGACAACACTGCTCACCCAAAAATGTATTTCTTGTTTATTCTGTTTCAGTAATCAAGGGAAACTAAATATGTTTATTGTTGATAAATATTGTGCTAGGACTTTTGCCCTTTTTTCTAAATGTTTAATGTATGGGTGATATCTCTTAAAGCGTTATTTAATAATTCCAATAGTATGCCCTGCAATCTCTTAGTGGGCACTTATCGTTTGCAATGTTACGACATGCCAGTTTGTGAACAACTTTGGTTATGCTTTTTCTGTACATTTTCGTTTAAAGACTAATGAAATCTCTTAATTCTAATATAAAACGGCCTGCATGTTTTGTAAAGAACGGGCGTTAAAGAAATAAAGAAATGGTATCATGCCTAAACACTCATCACTTCTCAACTACACCACCAAAGTGCAAAGTTTATTAGTTTTCCTTCATCGTAGCACCGGATGGCAAAACATGTTAGGAAGTGGATGGTTGCTATCAGAAAAGAGTTTTCGAGTTTCAATAACACATTCACAAATTCGGGCACCAATATGGCTAATGGATTATCCATGTGATAGCGTTGTGTAAGCCATACTCGCGAACGATGTATAAAATGCTTATTACAGAGTTCACGGCCATGCCGTTTTACATTTAACGGTCCGTTCGACCGTCTATCGCTTAAACGTAGAACTATATCTCTGAAGCACTACGCTTTGTTTGAGCCTCTTCTCTTAAGGGCTGCTGTATCACCTTAAGCGATTCGCGTGAAACTCTCCGTGTCCTTGAGTCACCACTGCTAATCAATCATATTGATTATGATTATCATCAATTCAATAGTATAATCTCTGACTTGCAAACATGTGTCGTGCCTAAACACTCATCACTTCTCAACTACACCACCAAAGTGCAAAGTTTATTAGTTTTTTCCTTCATCGTAGCACCGGATGGCAAAACATGTTAGGAAGTGGATGGTTGCTATCAGAAAAGAGTTTCGAGTTTCAATAAACACATTCACAAATTCGAGGCACCAATATGGCTAATGGATTATCCATGTGATAGCGGTGTGTAAGCCATACTCGCGAACGATGTATAAAATGCTTATTACAGAGTTCACGGCCATGCGTTTACATTTAACGGATAGTTTCGACCGTCTATCGCTTAAAACGTAGAACTAATCTCTGAAGCCACTACGCTTTGTTTGAGCCTCTTCTCTAAGGACTGCTGTATCACCTTAAGCATTCGCGTGAAACTCTCCGTGTCCTTGAGTCACCAGTGCTAATCAATCATATTGATTATGATTATCATCAATTCAATAGTATAAATCTCTGATTGGCAACATGTGTCGTGCCTAAACACTTCACTTTCAACTCAACACACCAAAGTGCAAGTTTATTAGTTTTCCTTCATCGTAGCACCGGATGGCAAAAATGTTAGGAAGTGGATGGTTGCTATCAGAAAAGAGTTTTCGAGTTTCAATAAACACATTCACAAATTCGGGCACCAATATGGCTAAGGATTATCCATGTGATAGCGTTGTGTAAGCCATACTCGCGAACGATGTATAAAATGCTTATTACAGAGTTCACGGCCATGCCGTTTTACATTTAACGGTCGTTCGACCGTCTATCGCTTAAACGTAGAAGAAACTATATCTGAAGCCACTACGCTTTGTTTGAGCCTCTTCTTAAGGGACTGCTGTATCACCTTAAGCGATTCGCGTGAAAACTCTCGTGTCCTTGAGCGTCACCACTGCTATCAATCATATGATTATGATTATCATCAATTCATAGTATAAATCTCTGACTTGGCAACATGTGTCGTGCCTAAACACTCACACTTCTCAACTACACCACCAAGTGCAAAGTTTATTAGTTTTCCTTCATCGTAGCACCGGATGGCAAAACATGTTAGGAAGGGGGATGGTTGCTATCAGAAAAGAGTTGCGAGTTTCATAAACACATTCACAATTCGGGCACCAATATGGCTATGGATTATCCATGTGATAGCGTTGTGTACGCCATACTCGCGAACGATGTATAAAATGCTTATTACAGAGTTCACGGCCATGCCGTTTACATTTACCGGTCGTTCGAGTCGTCTATCGCTTAAACGTAAACTATATCTCTGAAGCACTACGCTTGTTTGAGCCTCTTCTCTTAAGGGACTGCTGTATCACCCTAAGCGATTCGCGTGAAACTCTCCGTGTCTTGAGTCACCATGCTAATCAATCATATTGATTATGATTATCATCAATTCAACAGTATAAATCTCTGACTTGGCAACATGTTGTCGGCCTAAACACTCATCACTTCTCAATACACCACCAAAGTGCAAAGTTTATTAGGTTTCCTTCATGTAGCACCGGATGGCAAAACATGTTAGGAAGTGGATGGTTGCTATCAGAAAAAGAGTTTTCGAGTTTCATAAAACATCACAAATCGGGCACCAATATGCTATGGATTATCCATGTGATAGGTTGGGGTAAGCCATACTCGCGAGATGTATACTAAAAATGCTTATACAGAGTTCACGGCCATGCCGTTTTAATTTAACGGTCGTTCGACCGTTCTATCGCTTAAACGTAGAACTATATCTCTGAAGCCACTACGCTTTGTTTGAGCCTCTTCTCTTAAGGGACTGCTATATCACCTTAAGCGATTCGCGTGAAACTCTCCGTGGACTTTTATTTTCCTTTAAATCCTTAATGGTTTCACTTATCTCTTAAGAAATATCACAGCTTTGTCCCTTAACACGTTGTTTTCGATAAAAAAATAGATTTTCTTAGTTATTATGCTCATCTTTTATAAATATATAGATAGATAGGCATACGTCTTTAGTGCGGGTCCCAATGTCACGTCATGTCATTTGCAGAAGAAAACATGATTTTAAATACATTTGTACGTCGGTCAAAGAGATTTCGTGTATCTTTGTATCTCTTAATATCTTCAGAGTCACGTTCTCCTAGCGCGGGTCCCACGGGCACATCGTTTAAAAAGATAGGATGATTTTAAAAACACGGGCACGTCCTACCATGCGGATTTCAGTTTTTCTTTTCATCTCTAATGGATGAACATTTCCATTAAGATATATAGAGACATGGTCTTTTCTGCAGGTGCATGGGGGGGGGTTTCGTGTCAAAATGGCAGAGTATTCTTTGAATCTCTTAATGGTTAGACTTATCTCTAAGAACTATCAGAGACAATATTTTCGCACATGCAAGTCCAATCATGATAGAAAGGTGAGATTTTTGAATCTTTTAAAGGTCGGAGAATGTCGGCGAAATCGTTCAAGATATCCAATTAAAGTTATTACAAAATCCGATTCTGCTATAAGGGGCTACTGTCCACCTAAGCCTTCAAAGGAAATCTCATCCAGGCTTCTCAGCCATTTTAGCCAAAAAAATACACAAATCTGCTGATATTTTATTTTGCTAAAATTGCCCTGCCGTTGCCAATCTTGTTTACGAAATGATATGTGACACACAAGAGAACACCCTGGCCCGTTATATATTTGACGGACGTTCGTCATGATCGGACACTGCAGAAATTTAATTGAAGCTTGGCTTTAGAGAGTGAATTGCATATGTGTCTTTATTTTGTGTGGAGACACGACCGTGGAAGACGATGCATCGGCAATCAAGCTGGTGTGTCTTCCATGTTTAAACTTATCAGAATGTCTTCCACATTTTTTTTTTTTTATTTAGTATATATTTTAAAATCAAAATGGCTTTCTTGTCGGAAGCCATTTAT
>CM047872.1:5729658-5797251 GCA_026212405.1 Petrea volubilis
ATAATTTTCTATCTTATTGCTGAAAGTATAGTATTATATGGTTGGTGAATTGTGTTTTTACTAACCAATCATGCATATGTAAACAAAACCTTGCAAGCTTGACACACGGTTAAAAATTAATAATTGGTACATATACACACATTTCCACCAACACTATAAACAACATTTTGTTAAAAAAATTAATAGAAATTCTATTTAACCTTCTATGTTTTTACTAAACTACAATACTGTACCATAAACTATGACACAGAAATATCAAAAACTTCCTAACGATACTTTTGAAAGTTCATATAGACGACACTTACAGCGGTATAACTTTAAAGTTTATTTAATTCTTCCAAATAGGAGAGGCAAATAAACCCACTAAAACAAGCGTTCTTCTGGGCCACATGGGATAACATCATGTTAATTGCATGAAAAGCATATATTAGACATCACCAGTCTAATTAGTCTAAATCGGTATTTTCTATCTAAGTAAATGGAGCTTTAGGGATAATTGTAATTTTTCATAAGTTAAGGTATTTTTTTGTAATTTCATCATACTTAGGGTTGGTGATTATAATTTACTCTAATTTTTATAATAAGGAAAAATAAGTTGTATGTATTTATCTATTTTTTCTCCCTTTGAAACATAAGCTGACCAAAATTAGGGATTGGAAGAAATTCTGGAAAAAAAAAATCGCAAACATTAGTGCTTAACGTTGCGGGTCGGGTCGGGGCTTGATTGAAACCCAAGCCCACGCTTCCCACAAACATCCATCCGGGAGGTTTTCTATTAGAAAACCCTTTCAAGTTATTTTTTAAGAGAATGACCCTCAAGTTTTAATTTTTAGCTAGATGACCTTTTTGATAATTGTATATACTTAAAGACCTAATTAAACCTAAGCATTATTAAACTCGATTATGTGCATATTTTTTACAAATCTGATTTTGACCCCAAAAGTTAAATATTTTCAAATGGACCCAAAAAATAACCTAACCCTAAAAAGTTGCAGGACCCGGTTTCTTTCTTTCTCATTCGATCCCCTTGTTTCGTTTCCTCATTTCCCTCCATTTTTTTCTGGTAATGTTAGCCGATTAGATCTTGTTGGTTGCAATATATTTGTAGATCTTCGTCAACTATCATCATCGATTCCAGCACATTGACTGTATTTCTTGAAGGTAAATATTTTTTTCCAGAAAATGTAGATATTCCCTGTCTTAAGGGTTTTCTACATGAACCCCGGGTTAACAGATCTCTCAAGCACTTGTTTTTGACTGTCATCACCCCATTAATATCATGCATCATGAGCCTATCCGTTGCGCAAACGCTGGTGCCTTATCTTTGCTTTTAAAAAAAAGATAAAGCCTCAGATATATAGTCTCCAGTTCAGGCCGTTATTTTAAAAACGGTCGTTTATGGGTAATCACTTAATCACTGTTATTTTTCACATTTCTCTTAAGCGATAGCATTTATCCTTTAACACATTGTTTCCTTATCTTTTCATTGTTCTAAGATATAGTCACCACTTATAAGTTAACTCTTCAGAGATATATCCTCACGCCCAGCCCGTTATTTTTGGAACTGGTTTTCTGATTCTTAGTTTTTCATGTTTCTCTTAAGCAAGAAATTTATCCATTAACAATGATGCCTTATCTTTTCATTGTTCAAAGATGTCGTTAACACGTCTAAGCAACTCTTCAGAGATATATCTTCACTCCAAGGCCGTTATTTTACAGACGGCCGTTTTGTGTTTTCTATTTGTTTTTCACATTTCTCTTAAACAAGAATTTTATCCATAAACCACATCTAAAATAACTCTTCAGAAATATATCCTCACGCCCAGGCCGTTATTTTAAGAACGGCCGTTTCCTAATCTCTCTGTTAGATTTTCACATTTCTCTTAAGCAATAATTTATCCATTAAACAATGGTGCCTTATTTCAAAATGATCACGTATACCTTAAATCTTTCTTTTTTGTGCTTTGCTGACATTTTCTCTAAGAGATGCATTTTATCCATTAAAAGATGACATATAATTATTTTGCAGCATGCAACCATTTGTCGTTGGTGTCGAATATTGCGAGTGGGTGGAGGAGATAATGCTTGGAAGTGGGCAATAAAAGAAACGTTACTACACCAATTGTTGTCACCACAGAATTAGTTTTCATTTGTTGGTGAATGAAATTATTCGTAGGTTGATTTAAATTGTGAACCAGGTGATGTACGTTTGAAGTATATCCGTACAAATGCACCTCCTATGTACAATGTACATCCCTGTGAAATAAAGTCAGATGAAGACTTGAAAGTGTACATGAGTGATGTATCTCCTGAGGGTTGGAGACCTCTTTTGAAAGTTTCTGGTTGTTGATAATGGGCAAGTTCAATTTATGTCTTCGATGTTGGTACTAACTAACCCAGTAGAAGATAGGATAGCATACCCTTTTATTGACGGAGAATTCAAAATTGAATGTAATTTGGGTGGTAATTGTGATGACAATGAGGATGCAACAGAAGATATAGTACCGAAATAAACGCAATGACCTTGAAGAGGATGTTGAGGATGTTGATGTACATGAGAACAACACCTGAACACTGTGGAGGATGTTGATGTACATGAAGAACAACACCTGAACACTGTGGAGGATGTTGATGTACATGAAGAACAACACCTGAACACTGTGGTGTACGAACATGCAAGTCGAGATGTTGATGTAGAAAAAGTTGAATGGGAGAGGAGGAAACCGTGTCCACCTTACCGAATTCTAGCGGAGCGACAAAAAGGAGATTAGTTGGAAGCGGGTCACGCAGTGAGTGGGATGATGGATCTGAATTTATGTAGGGTATGTGTTTCAAAACCAAAAGTGAAGCATTAGAAACCTAAAACTTCTTGCCGTGAGAGGAAACTTCGAATACAAAACCTTGAAGTCCACCAAGTCATTATATGTTGTTCAATGCAAATCCCCGAATTGCAATTGGAGGGTTCGTTGTGTCCGGTATGAAGCGTCAGAAAAATTTGTTATCAAAAATATTCACGTGTGCATATATGTGGTCTGCAAGATATTTCTGGACGACATAGCCAAGGCCTCGGCCGAGGTAATTGGGGAGTATTTAAGCAATTGTTTGTTGATGCAAGTGGGTGGCCCTTCTATTAGACCTTAGAAGTCACTAGTTAAATCAAAATTGGGGTGGTCCATGTAAGTTATTGGAAATGTTGGAAAGGAAGACAACATGCTAAGGATTTTGTGAGGGGTACACCGGAGCATGGGTATACAGTTCTCGAGGCCTATCGTTATATGTTAGAAATGGAAAATGAAGGAAGCATGACAGATTTGGGTTGTTGACTCCGAATGCCGTTATGTATATTTTTTCGTAGCATTTGGACAATGCGTAAGGGGTTTTGCATCTCTTAGAAAGGTGATAGCTGTTGACGGTTGCTTTCTAACTGGAAAGTTTGGCGGTGTGTTGCTTGTGGCAACAGCACAAGATGTGAGAACCATACATATCCCATTGCTTGGGCAGTGTAGACTCAGAGAATCACCGCTCGTGGGAATGGTTTTTTGACCATCTCAAAGTAGTCGTCCTGATAGTGCACAATTGTGCATAATTTCCGACAGACATGCTTCCATCAAGAAGGCAGTTGGCAGTGTCTACCCTAAGCCCAGCATGGGTATTGCATGAGACACCTTGGGGAGAATTTAAAGCAAAAGTTCAAGTGCGGCAAGACCCTCGAGCTATATTATTTGGCAGCCAAAGCTTACAAAAGTGGGAGGTTCAATGAGCAATTTCGATCAAATTCGCCGCGATAATTTTTAAAGTTGCCAATTACCTTGAAATGATGTTGGTGTCCACAAATGGAGCAGGGCTCATTTTCCTGGAAATAGGTCCGATGTTATGACTACTAACATAGCAGAGTCTATTAATTCAAGGCTTCTGAAGAGAAGAGAGTATCCAGTCGTCGCTCTTTTCATGCCATCCAAAGAATGTTGTCTAAGTGGTTCTTCAACGTCGTAAGAATGGATCAATGTAGCACAATTTTGGTTCCTTCCAAAGAAAAAAGCATTGCGTGATAATTTGGATAAGTCAATCACTTCATGCACGCAATTGAATGTGCACGAGTTTGTAGTACGTGGTCCTCGGCCGATGCAAAAAGTTGATCTCCATAATAATCATGCAGCTGTAGAGTTTTTGATAATTGAGAGGATTCCATGTCCGCATGCAATAGCTGCTCTCAAGCACTTGGAGGTACCTAACCTTGGTGAGAGAATATACACATTGTGTTCACGCGTGTATGAAGCCGAATATATTTTGCACGCATTATGCCGAAACAATATATCCTGTTAAGGCCGAAGAGAAGTGGAATGTTCCTCAGGCATAGCCAGATGTCGTAGTTCAACCACCAATTGTGCAAACATCGAAAGGTAGAAGAAGAGTGAAGAGAATGAGGTCTGCATGTGAGGTGACCTCAAAAAAAGAGAACAAGTGTTCCAATTGCGGACAAACAAGCCACAAGAAGCCAAAGTGTCAAAATCTTTAGTTGACTCATGTTGAATTTTTCAATTCTTTGATGTTGTAAAATGTACAATGTTTACTAGTTTCAATTTTTCAGAGATTTACAAATTGTCTAGTTTCAATTTTTCATAGATGACATTACGCGACTTGGGCCGTGTTACAAGGAAACGGCCGTTTACTTTTTAATAAAGGATATTTTGGTTGTCTAGTAAGCGTTTCTTGAGTAGATTAAGCGATATTTCAATCATATCAAAAAATCGATTAAGCTATCATGGTTTTAGGCTTCCGAGATTACATTACAAGACTTGGCCTTGTGTAAAAAAACGGCCGTCTTATTTTAATCAAGATCATTTTGGGTTGTCTCCTAAGAGTTTCTTGGTTTGACTAGCTGAGATAACTCTAACGGCATACCCGTTATTATAACCACGGCCGTGTTTCTGAGATTGAAATCATATTGAAAATATCCATTAAGCGATTGGTTTTCTACTCTTCAGAGATTACATTACAGGACTTTTTAAATTAGATGAGGTAACTGTAACGGCTTACCCGTTATCACTTCCACGACCGTTTTCTTGATATTCCAATCATACTGAAAATCTCTTAAGAAATTACATTTTACGCTTCAGAGATTACATTACACGACTTGGCCGTGTGTAACGGAACGGCCGTCTTATTTTAAACAATATCTTTTTGGGTTGTCTCCTAAGCGTTTCTGGTGTTGAGAATCTGAGATAACTCTAACGGCATACCCGTTATTATAAAAACGGCCGTGTTTTTTAGATTGAAATCATATTGAAAATTTCCATTAAGCGGTTCTTCTTTAGGCTTCAGAGATTACATTACAAGACTTGGCCGTGTTATAAGACACGGCCGTTTACATTTTAGTAAAGCACATTTTTTTGTTGTCTTGTAAGCGTTTCTTGTGTTGATTAGATTAGACAACTGTAACGGCCTACACGTTATTATACCCACGGCCGTTTTTTTATAATTCAATCTTACAAAAAAATCGATTAAGAGATTTTTGTTTAACGCTTCAGAGATTACGTTACACGCCTTGGCCGTTTTTTAAAAACGGCCGTTTACATTTTAATCAAGGATATTTTTGAGGTGTCTCGTAAGCGTTTCTTATATTTCGCTTACGAGATAACTCTCAAGCCGTATATATATAGTTGTTTGTTGTTGAACGGGATATCTGTATGAACTTAAACACCCGTTCGTAGTTCTTCGCTAAAGGGAATCAGAAACATTTCTTTAGATATATCGTGTGATTCACTCTTCCCTTTTCTCAAACTGTAAGTTGAAAATCTTTCATTTCATCTCTGCCAACACTACATAAGCTTAAAACTCTCGTCTATCAGGTGTTCGACGTAAATCCTACTAGGAAAAAAAATGGTTAGAACAAGGATTGCAAAAAATGTTGGCTCTCGTGGAGAACAACCACCCCTAAGAGCAGCACAACCACCCCTAAGAGCAGCACCACCACCCAAAAGAACACAAGATCCTCCTCTAGAATCCCCCAACAAAAAGCCAAAGTCGAGAACCGTTTTCTCGACTACCGACGAAGGGGATAAACAACTACCGCCGAAAAGAAAGAGACCTGTGAGTTCCTCAGAAGACATCAAAGAAAGTGAAGCTGGGGAACCTTCACGGAAAGGAGGGAAGCGCAAGAAGCATAAGGAAAGTGAAATTCATCCTGACGAAGAGCACGAGGACGCCCTCGCCCAACAGAGAAAGACACACAAAAAGAAAATGTTAGGCCCGTGTCTCCATCTGCATTACCTGAGGGACTTACACTCAAAAGTGCAGAACAGGAAAGACGGTATGCGTCACTGTTGAGGCGTGAAGTGGTCCCTTCCCGTTACATAGACGATGATGTCTTACAGAGCCTCAACTGTTACGACGAAGTTATGCAATGTGTGAGATCGGCTGGTTGGGAGGCATTTATGGGTATCCGAGAGGCAACATATGCAGATTTGACGAGAGAGTTTTTGTCTTCATTGGAAGTGCATATGGAAAAAGACGAGCCGAACTTGATCTCACACGTTGAATTCAGGCTTCGCAATAATGCATACAAATATTCATTCGATCATCTTACGGAGATCTTTCGCTTCCCTTCCGATGGAATCCGGGAAAGACCCGAGCGTGTTGGGTCTAACAGACAGTGGCAGCTCATCACAGATCATGCAGAAGAGGTACATACTTCACGATCCAAATCATCGAAGTTGTATAATTTCCCACTACGATACTTGCACAGGGTGATGTCTGGATCCATTTTTGGACGAAGTCAGAGTGATGGAGCAGTTAACAATAGGGAGTTGTTGATTCTGTGGTGTATGCATTCAGGCCAAAAGATCAACGGAACGGATTTATTGTTTGCGAACTTTGCTCGGGTGGCTAAGGCTGATAAAGGAAATATTGTTATTGGTGGATATATAACGCATCTTGCAAAGGAGCTTCTGGCAGAGATTCCACCGAACATGCTCCCAATAGTGTCGTTAATACCTACTGTTGACATGACGACGTTGAGAAATATGTCGGTTGTTGAGCTACGTGGGACGCGTTTCAGAATCGCAGCCGGCGTCAATAGGGATCACAATACAGGTGTTGCCCCTCAACTTGAAGATGAAGACGTTGCTGATAAAGATGAAGCCGACGTACCACCGGCAGCTGTGAATGATGCTCCCACCCCCACCCCACCTACTGCAACAGAGCTATCTCGGCAGATAACTGCCCTAAACATATCTGTATCAAACTTGTTGGGCATGATTGGGTCATTGCACGAAGACGTTCGCGACATCCAGAGTACGTTGCGCCAGATGCAAAGCCAGGGATCCACTGGACAGCCGACTGATCACATTATTGAATAGGCTGTATAATGGATAGGCTGTTCCTTGTACAATACTTGTACTGTATAATGGAAAAGCCAGGATTTTTAATTAAATCTCTTAATTCAAAAGTTTATCTCTGAAGCACTTGGAAAAAACGGGGTGGTAGTATTTTCAAAACGGCCGTCGTGGAAAGAAATAACAATTAACTCTCTTAATTTGGTAATAAAAAACAATTAGAACGACACACCCGTCTAATTTAAAACGGCCGTACTAATTTGAACATTTTGGCTAAAACTAAATCTCTTAATTCAAAAGTTTAACTCTAAAGCTGTAAGCCTTTTGCAACATTCATGCCTAGCCCGTTTTTCAGGTCACGGCCGTTCTCATCACCATCTAAACCAATCTCAGAATCTCGCAAGAGTAGGCTTTATACTTTAATGGACTTCTGTATCACCTTAAGAGATTTGTGAGAAATATCTATTAACCAGGATTTTTAATTAAATCTCTTAATTCAAAAGTTTATCTCTGAAGCACTTACAAAAAACGGGGTCGTAGTATTTTTAAAACGGCCGTCGTGGAAAGAAATATCAATTAACTCTCTTAATTTGGTAATAAAGAAACAATTAGAACGACACACCCGTCTAATTTAAAACGGCCGTGCATATTTGGAAATTTTGTCTAAATATAAATCTCTTAATTCAAACGTTTATCTCTGAAGCGGTAAGCCTATTGCAGCATTCATGCCTACCCCGTTTTTCAGGTCACTGCAGTTCTCCAATTAAACTCATAACCATCTACACGAATCTCAGAATCTCGCAAGGGTAGGCTTTGTGAGAACATCTCCTATTACTCCGAGAAAAACAACAATAATAGAAGGATTCAGTTATCTTCAAATCTCTTAATGAATATATGTATCTCTTAAGAATTCAGGGCAAATCGTTTCGAGCGGGTCCCACGGGGATCATATTATTATATTTTAAGAGAAACTATATTTTCCAAATGCGGGTCCCACGTCCATGTCTATTATGAAAAAAGCAAGCAGCCTCTCTTAATTGTTCATACAAAACGCTAGCTTTGAGAGTTGATAATTCAGAAAAAAATCTTTTTGTGCGGGTCCCACTGGCACGTCGTTCATGACGAAAGTACAGAATTTGAAACACACGGGCACGTCTTCACATGAAAATTTCATTTTTTTCTTAGGATCTCTTAATGGATTTAAATACCTCTTAAGATCTAATCAAAGATACATTTTTGCTTGCAGGTCCCATGGCACGTGGATCAATGATACAATGGATACTTTCTTTGTATCTCTTAATGGATAGAACCATCTATTATGAACTACCAGAGAGACTGTTTTTCTCATTGGCACGTCGTTTCATGGCTTTCGCACTGATTAGACCTATCTCTTAAGATTGTCAGAGTTATCTGCTAATTAAAGCTATCTGATATCTTCTATAAATTGGGCTATTATGACCTAAGCAGCTAAAGAAAACAAATGTTATCATGAGTAAAATTCCCCATTTTCATCCCGACATCTGCAGCGATTTAGCCAAGAATAATGTCGCCAATCAGCTGATATTTATTTGGCTAAATTTGCTGCAGATGTCGGTCCAAATTGGGAGAGTTTTAATACATTTTGTTAAACAGATGATACGTGAAACACAGGAGAACGGCCGGGCCGTGATATACTTGACGGGCTGCCGCTTGATCGGCACCTGCAGCAAATTTAAGTCAAGCTTTGCTTAAGAGAGAGAATTGCATATGCCGTCTTCATTTTATTATGGATACACGGCCGTGGAAGATTATGCAACGGCATCAGGCTGTTGTCTTTCCTTGCTAACGTTGCGTTTATTTGGTTGTAATTTCAATTAGGTGCATTGAGCTTAGCAGGATGTCTTCCACAACTTATTATAAGTTTATTGGATGTGATGGAGATCTCTGCTTGGCCTGACAACACTGCTCACCCAAAAATGTATTTCTTGTTATTCTGTTTCAGTAATCAAGGGAAACTAAATATGTTTATTGTTGATAAATATTGTGCTAGGACTTTTTGCCCTTTTTTCTAAATGTTTAATGTATGGGTGATATCTCTTAAAAGCGTTATTTAATAATTCCAATAGTATGCCCTGCAATCTCTTAGTGGGCACTTATCGTTTGCAATGTTACGACATGCCAGTTTGTTGAACAACTTTGGTTATGCTTTTTCTGTACATTTTCGTTTAATAGACTAATGAAATCTCTTAATTCTAATATAAACGGCCTGCATGTTTTGTGAAGAACGGGCGTTAAAGAAATAGAAATGGTATCATGCCTAAACACTCATCACTTCTCAACTACACCACCAAAGTGCAAAGTTTATTAGTTTTCCTTCATCGTAGCACCGGATGGCAAAACATGTTAGGAAGTGGATGGTTGCTATCAGAAAAGAGTTTTCGAGTTTCAATAAACACATTCACAAATTCGGGCACCAATATGGCTAATGGATTATCCATGTGATAGCGTTGTGTAAGCCATACTCGCGAACGATGTATAAAATGCTTATTACAGAGTTCACGGCCATGCCGTTTTACATTTAACGGTCGTTCGACCGTCTATCGCTTAAACGTAGAACTATATCTCTGAAGCCACTACGCTTTGTTTGAGCCTCTTCTCTTAAGGGACTGCTGTATCACCTTAAGCGATTCGCGTGAAACTCTCCGTGTCCTTGAGTCACCACTGCTAATCAATCATATTGATTATGATTATCATCAATTCAATAGTATAAATCTCTGACTTGGCAACATGTGTCGTGCCTAAACACTCATCACTTCTCAACTACACCACCAAAGTGCAAAGTTTATTAGTTTTCCTTCATCGTAGCACCGGATGGCAAAACATGTTAGGAAGTGGATGGTTGCTATCAGAAAAGAGTTTTCGAGTTTCAATAAACACATTCACAAATTCGGGCACCAATATGGCTAATGGATTATCCATGTGATAGCGTTGTGTAAGCCATACTCGCGAACGATGTATAAAATGCTTATTACAGAGTTCACGGCCATGCCGTTTTACATTTAACGGTCGTTCGACCGTCTATCGCTTAAACGTAGAACTATATCTCTGAAGCCACTACGCTTTGTTTGAGCCTCTTCTCTTAAGGGACTGCTGTATCACCTTAAGCGATTCGCGTGAAACTCTCCGTGTCCTTGAGTCACCACTGCTAATCAATCATATTGATTATGATTATCATCAATTCAATAGTATAAATCTCTGACTTGGCAACATGTGTCGTGCCTAAACACTCATCACTTCTCAACTACACCACCAAAGTGCAAAGTTTATTAGTTTTCCTTCATCGTAGCACCGGATGGCAAAACATGTTAGGAAGTGGATGGTTGCTATCAGAAAAGAGTTTTCGAGTTTCAATAAACACATTCACAAATTCGGGCACCAATATGGCTAATGGATTATCCATGTGATAGCGTTGTGTAAGCCATACTCGCGAACGATGTATAAAATGCTTATTACAGAGTTCACGGCCATGCCGTTTTACATTTAACGGTCGTTCGACCGTCTATCGCTTAAACGTAGAACTATATCTCTGAAGCCACTACGCTTTGTTTGAGCCTCTTCTCTTAAGGGACTGCTGTATCACCCTAAGCGATTCGCGTGAAACTCTCCGTGTCCTTGAGTCACCACTGCTAATCAATCATATTGATTATGATTATCATCAATTCAACAGTATAAATCTCTGACTTGGCAACATGTGTCGTGCCTAAACACTCATCACTTCTCAACTACACCACCAAAGTGCAAAGTTTATTAGTTTTCCTTCATCGTAGCACCGGATGGCAAAACATGTTAGGAAGTGGATGGTTGCTATCAGAAAAGAGTTTTCGAGTTTCAATAAACACATTCACAAATTCGGGCACCAATATGGCTAATGGATTATCCATGTGATAGCGTTGTGTAAGCCATACTCGCGAACGATGTATAAAATGCTTATTACAGAGTTCACGGCCATGCCGTTTTACATTTAACGGTCGTTCGACCGTCTATCGCTTAAACGTAGAACTATATCTCTGAAGCCACTACGCTTTGTTTGAGCCTCTTCTCTTAAGGGACTGCTGTATCACCCTAAGCGATTCGCGTGAAACTCTCCGTGTCCTTGAGTCACCACTGCTAATCAATCATATTGATTATGATTATCATCAATTCAACAGTATAAATCTCTGACTTGGCAACATGTGTCGTGCCTAAACACTCATCACTTCTCAACTACACCACCAAAGTGCAAAGTTTATTAGTTTTCCTTCATCGTAGCACCGGATGGCAAAACATGTTAGGAAGTGGATGGTTGCTATCAGAAAAGAGTTTTCGAGTTTCAATAAACACATTCACAAATTCGGGCACCAATATGGCTAATGGATTATCCATGTGATAGCGTTGTGTAAGCCATACTCGCGAACGATGTATAAAATGCTTATTACAGAGTTCACGGCCATGCCGTTTTACATTTAACGGTCGTTCGACCGTCTATCGCTTAAACGTAGAACTATATCTCTGAAGCCACTACGCTTTGTTTGAGCCTCTTCTCTTAAGGGACTGCTATATCACCTTAAGCGATTCGCGTGAAACTCTCCGTGACTTTTATTTTCCTTTAAATCCCTTAATGGTTTCACTTATCTCTTAAGAAATATCACAGCTTTGTCCCTTAACACGTTGTTTTCGATAAAAAAATAGATTTTCTTAGTTATTATGCTCATCTTTTATAAATATATAGATAGATAGGCATACGTCTTTTAGTGCGGGTCCCAATGTCACGTCATGTCATTTGCAGAAAACATGATTTTTAAATACATTTGTACGTCTGTCAATGAGATTTCGTGTATCTTTGTATCTCTTAATATCTTCAGAGTCACGTTCTCCTAGCGCGGGTCCCACGGGCACATCGTTTAAAAAGATAGGATGATTTTAAAAACACGGGCACGTCCTACCATGCGGATTTCAGTTTTTCTTTTCATCTCTTAATGGATGAACATTTCCATTAAGATATATAGAGACATGGTCTTTTCGTGCAGGTCGCATGGGGATTGGGTTTCGTGTCAAATGGCAGAGTATTCTTTGAATCTCTTAATGGTTAGACTTATCTCTTAAGAACTATCAGAGACAATATTTTCGCACATGCAAGTCCAATCATGATAGAAAGGTGAGATTTTTTGAATCTTTTAAAGGTCGGAGAATGTCGGCGAAACCTCGTTCCAAGATATCCAATTAAAGTTATTACAAGAATCCGATTCTGCTATAAATTGGGCTACTGTCCACCTAAGCCTTCAAAGGAAAATCTCATCCCAGGCTTCTCAGCCATTTTAGCCAAAAAATACACAAATCTGTTGATATTTATTTTGCTAAATTTGCCCTGCCGTTGCCCACATCTTGTTTACGAAATGATATGTGACACACAAGAGAACACCCTGGCCGTTATATATTTGACGGCCGTTCGTCATGATCGGCACCTGCAGCAAATTTAATTGAAGCTTGGCTTTAGAGAGTGAATTGCATATGATGTCTTTATTTTGTGTGGAGACACGACCGTGGAAGACGATGCATCGGCAATCAAGCTGGTGTCTTTCCATGTTTAACTTATCAGAATGTCTTCCACATTTTTTTTAATTTTTTATTTAGTATATATTTTAAAATCAAAATGGCTTTCTTGTCGGAAGCCATTTTATTGTTCAAATGTAAAGCCATTTTTGTTTGCTGTTTAGGCCGACAAAATGGCGAATTAAAAGATATGTTGAACTTAGCTGTTTAAGCGATTCTGTTTCAGTAATCAATAGTAATGTTATTAGCTGTTTAAGCGATTCTGTTTCAGTAGTCTTGAGAAATGTTATTAACATGCGATATATTTCTGTATTGTTCTTAGATGTTTAAGCCATATGATTCTTGTGCAAGGGCTTTTATTCCGATATTTCTAATATACATTGTAGAATAATTCTTTACTTTTTCATTTCATAAGATCAATGAAATCTCTTAATTCCAAAATATCGAGTGTCCTAACACACCCGGACAGTTTTGAAAAAAACTTACGTTATTATTATTTTTTTGTCTCTTAAGAAGCATCTTTTATATCTGAAACGATGTTTTCTGTAAATCTATAATCTAACACCACAAAATCCATTGATGAGTTTGATCTTTGTTTGTCTACGGCCGTGTTCGTTTTGAAAAAGACGGCCGTACCTATTAATCTCTGCAGCGAATATTTACTCTGAAGAGTATCTCTTAAACTAATTATCGTTTTTCAGGAATATATCCTTTTACGAGTTTGCCGTTGATCATGCAGTCTTTTAATTACAAAATACAGAGTGTCCGAATACGCCCTGACCGTTTTGAGAGAAACTGACTTTATTATTTTTGTTTTCTCTTAAGAAGCATCTTTAATCTCTGAAACGATGTTTTCTGTAAATCTATAATCTAACAATATAAAATCCATGGATGAGTTTGATCTTTGTGTGCGCACGGCCGTGTTCGTTTGACAAAAGACGGCCGTACCGATTAATCTCTGCAGCGATTATTTACTCTGAAGAGTATTTCTTAAACTAATTATCGTTTTTCAGGAATATATCCTTTACGAGTTTGCCGTTGATCATGCAGTCTTTTAATTACAAAATACAGAGTGTCCTAATACGCCCTGACCGTTTTGAGAGAAACTGGCTTTATTATTTTTGTTTTCTCTTAAGAAGCATCTTTAATCTCTGAAACGATGTTTTCTGTAAAGCTATAATCTAACACTATAAAATCCATGGATGAGTTTGATCTTTGTGTGCGCACGGCCGTGTTCTTTTGACAAAAGACGGCCGTACCGATTAATCTCTGCAGCGATTATTTACTCTGAAGAGTATTTCTTAAACTAATTATCGTTTTTCAGGAATATATCCTTTTACGAGTTTGCCGTTGATCATGCAGTCTTTTAATTACAAAATACAGAGTGTCCGAATACGCCCTGACCGTTTTGAGAGAAACTGGCTTTATTATTTTTGTTTTCTCTTAAGAAGCATCTTTAATCTCTGAAACGATGTTTTCTGTAAATCTATAATCTACCACTTACAAAATCCATTGATGAGTTTGATCTGTGTCTGCACGGCCCTAAACCCTAAACCCTAAACCCTAATAGACAGTCTCGTAACGTCTTTGTTCTCTTCAATTCAGCTATTATGTAGTCCTTATTGAAAAAGCTAACAGGTCGTTTGTAGTAGAAGATCGCACTTTGAAACTCTGAACATTAAGAGTCGCTACCATTAAGAGACACCGACGGGGCTTAAGAGATTATTTAATGTTACCTCCTAAACATTTTGTGGGTCCCTTTCAGAAATAATTTTGAATATCAAAAGGTACCCGCGGACACGAAGCGTCACCTTAGTACAAACTTCACTTCTTCTTCTTCATTCTCCTTACTCTTAAACAACTCTGGTTCTCCGCTTTTCTTTCCACGCTACAGTACAAAATCAAACCCACGACCGTGCGTCTAGCCTCCGTCTATCTTTCGCTGTTGGTTCCCTCAGAAAACTCTTGCCTGCTGAACAAATTCCATTTTATTTTGGTTTTGCCCTAATCCAAAACCCACGATTATGGACAACCGCGAAGAGCAAGAAACACAAAGTAGCAATGTCGCCGGCGATGAGATTACGGCACAAATTACGTCAGTTTTACGTGAAATCACCGAAGGTAATCATGAAGAAGAAATGACGAGAAAAGAAGGAGAGGCCGAAGATGCGGTACCGTCCCTTGGTTTATGTATTTTTTTATTTTTTTATAACGTCTCCTGTTTTCGCTTGTATTTAAGAGATCTTTGCGTGAGCACTACTTCATTGAAACCGTCTATATGATCATTGTTGTCATTATTTTCATTAGCTTGTTCTGATGGTAACTGCGCGGGACTTGCATGAGAATATGTACGGACATGGTCATAACAACATTGGATTGCAGTTTGGGGAAAAGCTACTGTTTGATAAAGTACATAAACATTTATTGTCTTTGTTGATAAGTGCTCGATTTGGTTGATAATTTCCTGGATTACAAGTAGACGATGTTTTCATGCAGGAAGATGACCCGGATAGTCTTTCAGTTCCGTCGAAATCAGTCGGGATTGATTTTGATGTTTATGGGCTACGCATCCCGTTGCATGACATCAACTACTTCCCGGCGAGGGTGACAGTGAGGTCGTCGTGGAGTAGGTTTGATTCAATAAGGGATACTCTCAATCAGATGCCCTCTAAATATAAAAAGCTATTCCTTAACTCGTGCTTCGGTCATTTCTTCCCCATTGCCGATGTGTATCAATGGCCAGGAGTCTTCTGGGGCCAATTGTTCCACTATCTGATGCTTTATAGAGAATGTGCCAAGAGATCAGATTTGTGGTTCCTTGTTCAGGGCAAGCCTGTCAGATTTGGTATCAAAGAATTTGCCATTATGACAGGCCTTAATTGTGGCCAATTTCCCCCTGAAGCTGATGTGAAGGAAGTCAGGCTGAAAGGGAAAAGATTCTTGGAGAAGGTCTTGGATGGTGCACCCAATGTTAGAGGGTCGCATTTGGATGAAAAGTTAAAGGGATCCAATTACCAGGGGAGGGAGAAGATAAGTATCTGTCTTGTGTTGTTCGTACATTCAATCCTTATGGCTGGGGATGAGAGCAAGTGGGTGAACAAGGATTGGATTATGATGGCACATGATATAGATTTCTTCAACTCCTATCCTTGGGGGAGGTTATCTTACCAGCTAACTTTGGATTCCATCCTCCGGACAGATTTGAAAAGAAAGTACACCCATATGTTTGATAAACCGCGTATGGGTGAAAAGAGAAAGGAAAAAAATATAAATTACAATATTTATGGATTTCCTTGGGCTATAATGGTATTCTCAAATTCCTTAGTATTTTTACTATTTCCAATTTTGATGCATATAAATTGACCTACATGCATCTCATTCAATCTAATGTTTCTTTGCATAAGGCTTGGGTTTACGAGGCTGTACCACATTTCGCAAGCTGTGCCCAGAACATTAAGGCGTCGGAGGATTACCCCGTGCTCCCCCTTCCAAGAATGGTGAGATGGTTCCACAAAAAATCATCTCAATGGGACCTCCAGACAATCTCCAAGGAGATGGAGATCTCCGAAGTTAGTTCTAAAACACTGATTTCTTTTGAAATGTATTTGTTTCTATTATTTTTTGCTGAGTCATCCCTTAAGCAACTTTAATTGGTATTAAGAGATGAATGTTAAGGGATTGACCGTTATTGAAAATACGGCCGTTTTTTGAAAATAAGGCATTAAGAGAAATCTCATATGGGCTAGGTGTGTTTCCATTCACGACCGTTCTTTTCAACTCTATTTATACGGCCCATGTTTTTCTGAGACATCCCTTAAGCAACTGTAATAGTTATTAAGAGATGAGTTCGAACGGGTTGACCGTTTTTATACATACGACCGTTTTTTCTTGTAAAAATTAATGAAGCCTAATTAGAAACTTGTCATTCGGCCTTGGTGTGTTTCCATAAACGACAGTTTTTTACAACTGCATACGTATGTCCCTTATTTTTTGAGACATCCCTTAAGCAACTCTACTAGTTATTAAGAGATAGTTATTAAAGGATTGCCCGTTTTTATATATACGGCCGTTTTTTTTGTCGCAAGAATCAGTTAAGGCTTAAAAGAAATTTCTTACGGGCTAGGTGTGTTTCCATTCACGACCGTTCTTTTCAACTCTATTTATATGGCTCCTGTTTTTCTGAGACATCCCTTAAGCAACTATAATAGTTATTAAGAGATGAATGTTAACTGGTTGACCGGTTTTGAAAATACGGCCGTTTTTTGAGATAAGGCATTAAGAGAAATCATTTGGTCTAGGTATGTTTCAATTCACGACCGTTCTTTTCAACTCTATTTATACGGCTCATGTTTTTTTGAGACATCCCTTAAGCAACTGTTACGGTTATTAAGAGATCAGTTTTAAATGGTTGGCCGTTTTTATAAATACGGCCGTGTTTTCTTGTAAAAATTAATGAAGCCTAATTAGAAACTTGTCATTCGGCCTAGGTGTGTTTCCATAAATACGGCCGTTTTTTCGTGTATATCTATGTCCCTTATTTTTCTGAGACATCCCTTAAGCAACTGTACTAGTTATTAAGAGATAGATTTTAACGGACTGCCCGTTTTTATATATACGGCCGTTTTTTGTTTCTCAAGAATCAGTGAAGGCTTTAAGAAGAAATTTCTTATGGGCTAGGTGTGTTTCCATTAACGACCGTTCTTTTCAACTCTATTCATACTGCTCATGTTTTTCTGAGACATCCCTTAAGAAACTATCATAGTTATTAAGAGATGAATGTTAACTGGTTGACCGTTTTTGAAAATACGGCCGTTTTTTGAAAATAAGGCATTATGAGAAATCTCATATGGGCTAGGTGTGTTTCCATTCACGACCGTTCTTTTCAACTCTATTTATATGGCTCATGTTTTTCTGAGACATCCCTTAAGCAACTGTAGTAGTTATTAAGAGATGTGTTTTAACGGGTTGACCGTTTTTTTTAATACGCCCGTTCCTTAAAATGATTTTGTCTTATATATAGTG
Organism: Petrea volubilis; assembly: GCA_026212405.1. Classification (NCBI taxonomy): domain Eukaryota; kingdom Viridiplantae; phylum Streptophyta; class Magnoliopsida; order Lamiales; family Verbenaceae; genus Petrea; species Petrea volubilis. Next base: position 5,747,583 of record CM047872.1, read on the forward strand.
GTAACTCTTTTTTTTCCAGGTGAACGTTCACCCATTCCTTTATCCAACAAAAAGAGAGTTGGATCAGGCCTACTACATCACTTGTGATGAATTGGAGGACGAAGTAGATGAACTTATTGATCATTTGAAGAATGAGTTGTCCGGTGTCACACATCTTACTACTTCGTCTGTTGAGCAAGTCGACATGGTTGATGTCGACATCGAAGGGATCGGGGGTGAACATGAAGGGTTGGAGCCTGTAAAAGAAAAAGAAGCATTTTTTGCCAATGTTTCTCCATTGGAGCCTACGGAGCCTACAGTTGCTCAAATTTGTCCTCCTGAAGAGGTTCCGGCCAAAGATTGTTGTCCCCACCATATCGAAATTATTGAGCATATAAAAGAATTGGGGGCCAAACTAAGTTCTCTGGAAGATTTCATGAAGACATCTTTGGCCAGGATAGAAAAGAAACAAAGTCGGATCGACTTGGTCCAAAGTATTAAGAGGAGACCTGTGAGGGAGAAAAAAAGAAGCCGTTATTTCAAGTCTCCATTTACTGCTGAGCTTAAAAAGGCAAAGAAATCCGAAGTTGAGCCAGCACAGGAGGAAGACAAGGGTGTAGTTGAAACAGGAATTGAAGCTGCCCAGAGGGCAGAAGGAGAAACAGATTCAGGCACCCAAAGTGAACCCAATTTTTTGATGCCCATTTCTGAGCGAAAGAGGACTACTTTCAAGCAATGGTTTGAGGCGGTTGGTGATAACTCGAGAATAAGTTGTATCGTATCATCCGTAGACAAGACCACATTTACAAGGCTTTTAACACCGAAGTGTTGGTTGTGTGAGGAAGTAAGTTTAACCATGTACATTTATATTACGATGTAATACCAATGTTCTGTGAAACAGTTATGCTTATTCATCTTTATGCAGGAAATCCACGAGGCATTAGCTCTTATGAGAGTCAGACAGAAAAAACATCCCAACACCAAGTGGGGTCAAAATAATTCGTATGCCACCGTGGATGCATATTTCACCAACGGCCTAACTCTGGTCGCGGATCGTATTTGGAGTCGCCTGGATAAAAGAAAAATAAAAAGAATGGGGAAGTCAGTAACAGCGCACTTGAAGCTGCTTTTAATGCAGTTGTTGACAATACAGAATTCTGTATGAAGTATGTAGATCCCCAAACACACAATCATGGGGGCATGGTACTTGGGTCCAATAGGGTATATGGTGTTTTGAACATCCATAACACCCACTGGATTACAGTAGTGTGGAAATTAGAAGAGGGGAAAGTGGAGGTTATGGATTGCTCCCCGGAGTGTTATCCGGCAAGTAAATTTGATGAAGTAATGCGTGGGCCTTGCTATGTTTTCCCCAAGTTGTTGAAGAAGAGTGGTAGATATGCCCATCTTGGGAAGGCTCTAGATCGGAAGTGGCCGGTTGTGAGAATTCCTTCGCCTCATAACGATCGAAGGTTAGCATTTCAAAAAACAAAATTATTTCCTACGAATACTTTATGGAATTCTTTATCCATAATGTTGTGTATGGTTTGTTCTGCAGTGGAGATTGCGGGCTTTACTCTTTGAAGTTCATAGAATACCACATTACCGGTACCCCTATGGACACCATTAATGACGAAACAATCGATCTATTTCGAGAACGCCTCGCTGTGGAGCTTTTTTATGGCCAAATGGATACCCTTACTGAACCTGAAGAAGACTTATAGTGTAAATGTATATTAATTTAATCCTAACTACAGTCTAAATGTATATTTTTAAATTATTCCTAACCACATAAGAAGTGTAAATTATGTTACTAAGTATTGATGTATATTAATCTGACTAGTTATTGTATGCAACGTACGTAAGATAAGTACAATTTTAGAATCGACCCTAAAGAGAACTTCTTGTTCATTAAGAGACAACAAACTACTCACGCCCGTCTTTCACAAACGACCTTGGCGTTTTCTTTATCTCGACTAAGGGATCCCTGAATGGAAGAAAATCAAAACGGCCGTTTATAAACATACGGCAAACTCGTTAATGGGTATATTATTAAAAAATCCATTATTTGTTTAAGAGATATTCTTGAAAGTAAGTTATCTTTTCAGAGATTAAAACTACGCCCGTATTTCACAAACGACTCGGGCGTTTTCTTTATGTGGGCTACGGAATCCCTGAATGAAAGACAAGAAAAACGGCCGTGTATAAACATACGGCGTACTCGTTAATAGGTCTAATTTTAAAAATACATTATTTGTTTCAAGAGATATTCTTGAAAGTAAATTATCTCTTCAGAGATTCATCAGTACGCCCGTCTTTCACAAACGACCTTGTAGTTTTCTTTATTTCGACTACGGAATCCCTGAATGGAAGACAAGAAACACGGCCGTGTATAAAAATACGGCTAACTCGTTAATGGTTATATTATTATATAATCCATTATTTGTTTAAGTGATACTCTTGAAAGTAAGTTATCTCTTCAGAGATTAAAAACTACGCCCGTATTTTACAAACGACCCGGGCGTTTTCTTTATGTGGGCTACGGAATCCCTGAATGAAAGACAAGAAAAACGACCGTGTATAAACATACGGCGTACTCGTTAATAGGTCTAATTTTAAAAATACATTATTTGTTTCAAGAGATATTCTTGAAAGTAAATTATCTCTTTAGAGATTCATCAGTACGCCCGTCTTTCACAAACGACCTTGTAGTTTTCTTTATTTCGACTACGGAATCCCTGAATGGAAGACAAGAAACACGGCCGTGTATAAAAATACGGCTAACTCGTTAATGGTTATATTATTATATAATCCATTATTTGTTTAAGTGATACTCTTGAAAGTAAGTTATCTCTTCAGAGATTAAAAACTACGCCCGTATTTTACAAACGACCTGGGCGTTTTCGTTTCTTTATGTGGACTACGAATTCCCAGAATGGAAGAAAGGCGAAACGGCCGTGTATAAACATACGGCAAACTCTTTAAGGGGTATATTATTAAAAAATCCATTATCTGTTTAAGATATATTTTTGAAAGTAGCTTATCGCTTCAGCGATTAAAAAATACGCCCGTATTTAAAAAACGACTTTGGCGTTTTCTTTATTTGGAATCCGGAATCCCTGAATGGAAGACAAGAAACACGGCCGTGTATAAACATACGGGAAACCCGTTAATGTGCTCTTCTTAAGAATACATTATTTTTTACACTTGAAATAAGCATACCTTAGAGATTCATAAATACTACCGTCTTTCACAAACCACCTTGGCGTTTTCTTAATGTGGACTACGGAATCGCTGAATGGAAGACAAGAAACACGGCCGTGTATAAACATACAGCGAACTCGTTGATGGGTATATTCTTGAAAATCCATTATTTGTTTAAGAGATACTCGAGAATATAATTTAACGCTTCAGAGATTAAAATGTACGGCCGTATTTGACAAACGACCCGGGTGTGTTTTTGTTTGGGCTAAATGGAAGAGAAACAAAAACGCCGTGTACAACATCGTATTTATTCTACTCATTAAGAGATGGTTTTTAATCTATTAAGAGAGATGTCATACGGTCGTGCTTTAATGTACGGGGTTATTTTTGAGCTTTGTTCTCAACTTTTTATCATCACGGCCGTTTTACCGAACACGGGTTGGTAGTAAGCCTTTTTCTTCAACTTTAATTTATTTTCAAATTGACCCCCGCGTAGAAGTCAAGTTATTTATAATTTGACCCCCGCTTCAAATCCTGGCTTAAATATACACTTTATTTACCCTAATTAGTGCCACGCCATATTTTCGATCAAAAAGAAATTGGAAATAAAATTCGAGGGTTAGTTTCTTAAATAAAAACTTGAAGAGCCTTCTCGGCCAAATTTTCTCTCCATCCGGTCCCTTGCAATTTCACATCACATCGCCGAAAAACATGGCGGCGATGGCTCAAACCGCCTCCGCCGCTGGTGGCCATTATTTCAACTGACATTCAACTCAAACTGCCCCCTCCTATTTCCATTTTCCCCCATAAACTCAACCCATTAATGGCCACACACACACCGGACGATGAAAATGACAGCATTCTCTGCTGTTCTGAGCCCACCGCTCTGCCCTCTGAGCCCGAACCCTCTCCTTCGGGCCGCCCAAGTGGGTACTTGACTAGGGAGGTCCGCATCGAGAGGGCTTGGGCCCACTGGAACAAGCTGGGGCGGCCCAAACTCATCGTCACCCCCATGGTCGACAACTTCGAGCTGCCGTTCCGCTTGCTCTGCCTTAAGTATGGCGCCCAGGCTGCTTACACTCCAATGCTCCATTCGAGACTTTTCAGCGAAAATGACAAGTATCGGTCCCAAGAGTATACGACATGTAAGGTGTATTGATCCGATCTTTGAAAGCTTTTTATATGGTAGATTTTGATATTTGATTGCTCGAGTTTGATTTGCTGAAACGCGCGGGAAATTGCAGGAAGACAGGCCGCGATTCGTGCAATTTTGTGCAAATGATCCTGATGCTTTGCTGGAGGCTGCGCGGAGAGTGGAGTCTCGCTGCGATTATGTTGATATGAACCTCGGGTAGTAATTAATTTCAATTCGTTGGGCTTGATTCCGATAGATTGTTCCTTACTGAAATTTTATCTTGCAGTTGAATTTGGTTTTAGTTGTTGTGCTATTCTGTGATTGCTAGCTATTATTTTTCCTATCTTCTGACACTAGATGCGCAATCTGATGCTTAAGTTTTTCAACTTCTGTGCGACGATCCTCTGGAAGGATTTAGTTTTGTATAATGTAAAAACTTATTGCAAGTTCCAATCTTGGTTATGCTTCTTGCTTTTGCCACTGTAGTAACTTAAATATTGATGTTGGTGTTGTTACTTTGACAAGTTTAATGCTGACATAGCGAGGAATATCAGTTGTTGCAGGACAAATTCAGGACTTAATGTGTAGTTATGATAATCTTCACAGGGTTTCATTTCTTAACAACCTATTGTTGATAACGTTAATGTTTGTGCTCCTAGTTCTTCAATCTACTGTCAGCAACCATTAACTATGTGCATTCAATCCATTTTTTTATTTGGACAAGAATACATCTTTGTTTGTTCAATATATACTTTGTGTAGGTGTCCCCAGCGTATCGCAAAACGAGGGAATTATGGAGCTTCCTCATGGACAATCTTTCTCTTGTCAAGTCTCTTGTACAACAATTGGCTCAAAACCTTAGTGTTCCTGTCTCATGCAAGATTCGTATCTTCCCAGATTTGCAAGATACAATTAACTATGCTAAAATGTTGGAGGATGCTGGATGTGCTCTTTTAGCAGTACATGGAAGAACAAGAGATGAAAAATATGGGAAGAAATTTCGGGCCAACTGGAAAATCATAAGGTCGGTCAGAGATGCGGTTAGAATTTCTGTCCTCGCTAATGGTAATATACGCCATGTGGATGACATCTGGCAATGTTTGGAAGAAACTGGTGCTGAGGGGGTTCTTTCAGCTGAGTCTCTTCTTGAGAATCCAGCTCTCTTTGCTGGATCTCAGACTACTGAATTGATGTTGGGTTCTGAAGAAATCCTTAAAGCCAGTGAACTGGACCAGGGTCAGTTGCTTGTCGAGTATTTGAGGTTGTGTGAGAAGTACCCGGTGCCATGGAGGATAATTCGTTCTCATGTGCACAAGTTATTGGGAGATTGGTTTAGAAATCATCCTAATGTGAGAGATGATTTGAATTCACAATCCAAGCTTACGTTTGAATTTCTTTATGATATGGTTAATAGGCTTTGGGAAGGATGCCTCTTTTTCTGAAGGATGGTAATCAGAGTTATCTGCAAGTGGCTTTTGTTCTCCAGAGAAACTTATAAGTTGTGAGAAACTGCATGGTGATTATGCGAAAGAGCAGGAGAATAAGTGAATTGCAGATGTGCCATAAATCCATATTTAACACCATTGTTGTTATATCTTGACAGTTGACATGGTTGGCGATATTATATAAAAAATGCGCTCGTTTTTCCCAGTGAAGGTCATGGATTCTGGGAATTTTATGTCACTGATAATTTTCTCTTCTCCAAATGGCTTAACTTCTTTGCAGGATACATGGTTCTTGATCACTATTGGCATGATTTCCTTCTTCACATGCAGATTTGACACCATCCTAGCACAAATATTTTCGGTTAGTACTAACTTCCCTATTTCATTTTAATTTGTTTCTTTGAAGAATGCACAAGACACTCAAGTTGGTATACATCTTCCTTAAACAAGCATCGGTAGTACATCTTTACAGCTCATGTCAGGACATAAAAGTGTGTATTTGATTGTGAGTTATATTATGCTTTTTGAAATCGACTTTATTTTTCAAGTGATGACAAACTGTTAACCCTTGCGACGGGCAATACTTGCAGATTGACATGTATTTGTTATTAGTGGAAAAGCTTTTCGACCAATTTTAATTGAGTATGTCTTTGCCTTATCTAAAAGTCTTATGAGGAGAATCTGATTGGTTGAGGTTCCGATTTACTCAAGGGCATGTCTTGAGTTTGCATTTTAGAAGTTCTAGTTTGACCTTTTGTTTCACAACTTATCTTGCATCTTAATACAAATTAACTTATCTTTGTCTTAGTTATAAATTTTTAAAATGTTACAATGAGAAAAGATCAAGTAGCTAATAAGATTTTAATACACATTGACCAATTGAGTGACCATTTTAAAAAAACTTAAAAACTTTATCCTCTATATTTGGTACTTCTTAACCTCCTTTTATATATACTAGTAACGAATACGCGCATTTAACACCTATCTTATTTTTTTAGAAAAATGTTAGATTTCGGTATAACATAGATACATTAAGAATATTTTAGTTTTTTAAAGGAATATTATGAATGAATAAAAACTAATGAAATTGATCACTTTATTATTATATTATTATTAGATATATCATCTTAATGGTTTTTAAGGTTATTTGGATTTTTAATAATTTTTTTCTTGACAACTTTTTTTATGAGTAAGTTATTAAGATTAATCTATCAAAGCACATGATATGGTAATTGAAAGTATTTACAAGATCAAATACATATCTTAATTTATTTTTAGAAAGAATTATCAATATTTGATGGTAGTTTTGACTGATTTTCAGTATTTGCGGATAAAAAGTGGTAAAAAAAAAATTGCAGATAAAGAGATGTGCATATATACTACTATTAACATATATGTATAGTTATTTATTTGTATTTACTTAAAGATGACTACTTATCATCTTTCTTGGGGGGCTTCTAATAAAAGATAGTTTTGTACTACCTAACATTAGGTATGACTTTAATTAATTGCCACGTGTATGTAAATTTCACTTCAACAAGTTTATATATTTTGTTTTAACTTATAACCTGCTTTGTAATTTATAATTATTTATTTTGAATTACCAAAAATATGATACTTATCTTTTTCTAACCTCCTCAATTTAAGGGATTAGTGAAGAGAGAATCCTAATAAGTATAGTTTTGTACTACCTAACATTAGGTATGGCCTTAATTAATTTCCACGTGTATGTAAATTTCACTTCAACAAGTTTATATATTTTGTTTTAACTTATAACCTGCTTAGTTATTTATAATTATTTATTTTGAATTACCAAAAATATGATACAAATTTTTTTCTAACCTCCTCAATTTAAGGGATTAGCGAAGAGAGAATCCTAATAAGTAGGAAAGGTAATTATTTTTTTTCATCTCCCTCTATATATAATAATATACATGACATATGGATTATATTATGATGAAATTTGTAAATAGAGTATGAAATTAAATAGTATTAATATCTTATATTAATACTTTTATTTTATAAATTAAAAATTAAAAGATGGTCTTTTATATTAATATAAATTCATTGTTATCATTATAAAAGATTTCTATACTTAAATAAATTAAGTAATTAGTATATGATTTTTGTTACAAATCATTTCATTATATTCTGAACAAAATAGTTTTTACTCATTTTTATGTTCTTGTTTGTTTGTTAATATCATTCTATTATATATTGACGTTGTTGAATTCACATTTCACTTTAACAATGCTTCAACTTCAAAAAAAAGTAAATATATTTTCAATTATTAGTACTATATATGCACATAAAATTAAAATCATTTTGCTAAATGATGTATTGATTTGAAGACATAACATAATTATTAGTTAATATAAACTATGTTCATGTTGTAAAATTAAGGTGATTAAGATCATAACAAGAATGATATTGATAGAATGAGCAGCATAATTTTTTTTTAATTATATAGAATTAACTAGTGATTCAACTAATTAGGTTAAACTTGATTTTCTATGTTATTATCATATGAAACAAATTATTGTTAATAACAAGACTACAATATTTATGCACTTAATTATTTATTAAAAGAAAATGCCTCATGCTTTATTTTCCTAAAAAAATTATCATTGATCCTATATTGATAAATATGTCAAAAAGTTATTTGACAAAGAACAGATAATGATCAATAGAATTGTGTATATTTTCTGTGCGCGAATAGCAATATAAGTCAAATATTATACAAATTATTGATTTATGGGAGTTATGGAGTTTTAATTATAATTTTATCGAATTGATATAAATTAACTAATGATGAATAGTGATGTGAAATATTGAACAAAAATAAAACTAACTAAGAAGATTCATAAGTAGTATTAAAGTTACAATAAGAGATGAATATATCATTTTAAGTATCAATTTGATTTTGATTTTAAAATAAATTTTAAGCATCAACTTGACATCTTAAGAAGCAATCAAATTTTACTTGATATTTTTAATAAAAAAATACATTTTATGAAAATTGATAACACATTACAATAAGGGATTCGTTGAAATTAATATAAATTATAATATTTGTTATCAAAATTCGTACATTAAAATGCATTAACATGTTATTATATTTGTTGATAAATTAAATGTTAAAATATATCTAATAAAAATTACTAAAAGGAAAAGTTAAATGATGCATATTGATTGATTGCTTGATTGGATATGATAAATTTAGTTTAATAGACTTTACACATGTAATTAAAATTAGAACTTATAGGTAAATGATAAGTAGCAGATCACAACAACCTGCATTATAGGTTACATATAAGTGTTATTTGTAAAATAGGTAACTGGTACACTAATAAAATGAGAGTACCTAACGTTAAATTTTTTCTATCCTACCAAATAATAGACAAACCATCTTTGTTAAAGTATTTCTAGTAATTCTTTTATTCATTATTGATTTTAAGTATGTTTAAAATATCTTTTTAGTATTTGTCAAAAAAATATATTAATTAAAATTTTTTTGTATGTCTATACTTTAAATAAGATCAATCATACTGAAATTAAATATGTTAATATAATTTTTAAAATTCTTTCTTTCGTATGTACATATATTAAAGATGATATTGAATAACCATAATGTTTTATATCATTTGTTTAAAGTCAGTTTGCATATGCTTTCTTGTAATAAAATTTGATTGAGTTAATTTTTAACTGTAATACATATTGTCGGTGTTATATTCATTAATCAATAGATGTAAAATAGCTTAACTACTATTCTTACTTATAATTATATTTGTGAAACTTTTAGTATATAGTAAATGATTTTTTTTTTTTTTTTTTGTAGTCAGAATATAGTAAATTAGATATACTAAGTATATCACATTTCATATAGGTGGTTTACGGTTCTACTTCTTTATACCACTATTTTCCATCATAATACCATTACCACTACCGCTAATTTTAATCTAGTAAAGTCAAAATTTATATTAATCATATTATTCTACCATATACACCATATGCTCTTTACTAAATTCTTAATTATTTTCATTCACTTTCACCATCAACTTGATCTTTACTGTTATTGTCATATTCTTCACCATTGCCATTAAATCAACATCTCATATTATAACCACTACTTTTATAATAACCTTTACTATCATCTCCACCTCCACCTTCACATTCATTGCCTCCTCCTATCCATTGTATCATATAGTAACTCTTACACCAAATCACTACCATGCTATTAGTTTGTTGAATTTTTGTTTATATATACAAAGTTCTGAATAAATATTTCATGTAATAAATGGTAAAAGCTATGTAGATTATTTTTACTTATTTTCATAAAATTAATGTAAAAATGGTGAGATCCTTTGTTGTATATTTTATTAATATATTTTTTTCTAGAACTTGATAACTATCTTTTCATTTAAGATTCCATCATATCCTTAACTTTCTTTTGGTTTTATTATTTTTACTTCTCTTTGTGGCATATGTATTTTTTCTTTATAAGATTTGCTCTATTGTTTTCATTCCCTAATTGATTCCTTATTCAATGTGAAGTTTGTTGATTATAATTTCTTCGCTTATTACTTTTTTATATTTGTTTTGTCGTTTACATATTTTTTAAGCTTTTCATTTCTACATTATCATTTATTCACTAAATATGATATAATTTTATATTTCCTTTTTCCAATTCAAAGTAATTAGTTAAAAATAATTATAATTTGTACTTATGAGTCATCTTTGATTTATATTCACATAAGGTACATGTGGATAATTTTTAACTCTATTAATTGTAAATTTCAGTTATTTACTTGTGTATTAATATAATAATTTTTTGATAAATGGTAACATTATAATAATTTTCAATCATCGTACACTGCAGTTGGACTCCTCAACACCAAGTCTACAATGCTTCCAAGTAACCTGTTTGCTAACAGTATAAGGAATCGTTTACTTTTCATGATTGGTTACTTGTTTATTAACAAGAACAGCCAGTTTACTTTGGTTGTGAAACCCAAGTGTAATAACACATTGCATTTGCACCCAAATCCCACCCCCCCCCCTCCGTTTTCAAGATCCCCCTGGGTGAAGGACCAAAGTACCCTTTAACTCCATGGCCAAAAAAATTCAGATCCAATCCCATAAACCCCAAATATCACGACTTTCTGTCGAGCAAGGCGGATTTGCTAATGCCCTTCTTCTCTTCCCCGTCACGGTTGTCCGATGATTTAAGACCGGCTCACAAAAATTTATTGAAATGCTTTATCTCTCTGAACCCATAAACCAAGAGACAAAACTGCCCACAACAAACAAAAATTAATTTGAAAAATTGTTATGACCCATAGGAGAGTCACACCCCAAAAGAGTTGGTGTCATATATGCCCCACATCTAATATGTCTATACATTCGATGTGGGATAAACTCTCACTAAAATCGCATAATCTTAGTAATCCCACATATAATATGCCTATACATTTAATGTGGGATAAACTCTTACTAAAATTCTATACTCTTAGTGAGAACCAACTGTTAAAATCCCATACTCTTAGTGAGAACCAACTAGAATCATATATACTCCACCACGCTCTGCAACCCCAGTGCTCATAGTAAGAACCAACTAGAACCATCACACTCCACCACGATCTGCAGCCTTGATGCTCACGCGAGCTAGCTTTGCGCTTGCTTAACCTAGCCTAGCCTCGGGCAAGCATTGCAATGCTGGCATCACCACCCATGCCGCACGATTGCAACTGAGAGAGCAGTGGATGACTTTGATACCAAGTTATTATGACTCATGTAAGAGCCACACTCCAAAAGCTAACTTGTGAGGTTGGAGAGTCCAAAGGCCATATATACCCCACATCTAATACTTGTATATTTGATGTGTGATAAACTCTCACTAAGAAAACATTTGAATATCCCCTCTGGTTGAAAAGTGTTGTGTCAATGATTTATAGGGTGGTGTTCGAGCACCACGATAGAGTCCTTTCTTAATTGCATTCTGATGCACAGCAGCACAGGAGAACACCTCCTTTTGCGAAGTGTGAAGAACGAAGATGGATAATTTTTATTTAGATTCAATTTGGGATCTGATTTTGGTTGGGCATGGGCATAGAGGATTTTGTTTTTTGTGTGTGTGTGTGTGTGGCCGGGGGGTGGGGGGGCATAAATGTAATTATGCATGCCAGTTAAGTGATGGTTTAATGAAACCATCCAAATTGGTGGGTTTGAATAAGCAGCCAATAAACAGCACTTATCCTGGGGCTCCGCATCAACGCTGGCTTACGGCAGTTTGAAAGTAAACATAGGAAAATGGGGGTTTATCTAAGCAAACCTCCATTAAAACAGAAAGTAAATGATTTCTGCGATACTTATTGACGGGGTTTGGGGAGGGTTGGAAGGTGTGATTGCCCCCTCAAATTTATATCGAACTGAACATAGTTTTTTTAAAAAATAAAATAAAAATATGAAGCTCAAGTCATACAAATACATTTAATATTTTATAGAATTTTGATCTTGCCCCATCTTCCCTCCAAACAAAATTTTCAGTCTCAATCCTTGGAATTATACAAGTATAGTTCTAAGTTAACCACACGTATGATGCGATATTTATCAATGCTTGATGTAGATATGCAAATTGTTGTTTCTTAGAGTTGGAATACTTGGAGGGGTATGAAACTTGAAATAATTTTCAAATTACCCTTTTTTAATTTTCAAAATTTTAAAATAACCCACTTTTTTAAAACATTTCCAAAATACCCTAAACCGAACTCTAAAACCTCGGTTTTACTGTTCATGTGGGCCGCGTGATTTCTTAAAAACCCACCTTTTATTCTTTATTTTATTAAAACCCATTCCAAAGTATTTTTGATCAATTTAGTCCATTTTTCCTATAAAGTTTTCTTTAAAACATATGCTTGCAATAGAAAACTTCATAACCATCCTTATTTATAGTAAATAAACTCAAATCATAAATTTTAATTATTTATTACTTTTCTTAAATTTGTTATATTAAATTAAGTAAAACCCCCTTGCTTATTGGTATCAGAGCCATAACGATCAATAAAAATTTATAAAATATGGAATATATAGAATTATTAAAATTATCAATTATAAATCTTTTACTTATTAAAGAGCTATTTATTTATTTACAAGAAATAAATGATAAAGAATTTAGTGATAACATAAATATAGAAAGTTTATCTTGCGATTTCTCATGTGATGAAACTGATTGGCAGTTATCTTCACCATGAAGAATAGACTGTTTCGACAAACTAAAAGGTATCCAAAGGTTGAGAAGTACTACAAACTCTTGATGTCTCTAAAGAAAGAAGCTAAAGCACATAAAGATGCTGAAATAAGAGCATTGTATTATAGAAAGTTAGAAGAATATAAAAATCGTAGAGCTGTAATGATTCTACTTAGTAATGCCTAATTATACATTACATAGGCTTCGAGTAGAATTGTATCTATATCAAAAGGAGTTGGATTATATATATAGAAAGCTAGCTTATCATAGAGGAGACGCTTTTAGAATTAATTTCTTAAAAAGCAAAATAATACAAATAAATGAAGGACTTGATGTTCTAAGTCGATTATGAAAACTAATAAACATCTTAAACGATGGATACATAATATAAATCTAATTCTAAGCTTAAATATAATTCTTGAAGAATATAATCGGGAATATGAACGCATTAAAACAAAAGAAAATAAAGTAAAAATATAAAGTTGCAAACAAAAGATAAAAGTTACACAACAACAAGCTCAAATAGCTTAGAATAGATATAAAAAATACAAATGGATAAAATAAATAAAAATATTGAAGAATTAAATACAGGAATGAATAAAATACTTGAGGCACTATATATTTTAAATCAAGAACTTAAAGAATTAAAAACAGAGGTTCAAATCTTAAAGATTTGTAATTCAAGTGTTGAAGATTTAATAAAAAATACTTGTCTTAAGAAAAATAAATTTGACAAGAAAATGAAAGAAAGAGAAATTATAATAAAACCAATAAAAACTAACAAAGAAACTGTGCATCCAAATTCCTTTGATGCATATATGATTAATGTTATATTACCTAAAATATTAGCTGAAGAAGAAGCTCTTAAAAAGGAAGAAAAAGGTAAAGATATTGCTACATCATCTAATCCACCTAAAGAACAAGATTCGGAATCTGAAACAGATAAAGATGAATGAAATTAATGAATTAATAGATCAATTTGAAAACATAGATCTTTTGGAAATAGAGGAATATGAAGTATTAGTTAACACTAATAATACAACTGGAGGTCCAAGTGGTTCAATAAAACCAGAAAATATGGAAATAGAAGAATCAGAAATGATGCCTATTCCTAAATATAGAAGGCAATATTATGATCACATAAAGAATACTCAATCTCATAAACAATTCAATAAATTTACTCTGGATACTAATTATGGAGAACCTATAAATCATGGAGGTTCTAAATTAAATATAGATTGCAAAGAAGATACTAAAAAGGCTATAATTTCATGGGCAAATACGATGAAAGTTTTCTTTTTATATAACGCCGATGATACATGGACATCAAACAGGCAAGTAGATTATTTAATTGCTACATTTGATGGTATTGTTTTCAATTGGTGGCAAAGATTAACTGAAAACATTAAAGCTATAATAAAAAGAAATGTACAAACTAAATTAATAGATAATACTGATAGAGGAATTGAAATCTTAGTTGCTTATCTTTCTGATGAATTTCTAGGAGAACAGTGGTATGACCCTGATAAAGAAAGCACTAAAGAAAAAGAAGAAGCTAGAACTAATTTAATAAATCTTAGAATATGTAGTATGAAGCATCTAAAACAATATACTTGCGAATTTAAAGAATACTATTATACTCAGTATTATAGTAATGAATATCAATATGTACTTTTTAAAACTTCCACATCCTTGGAATAAATATATAATGAATAAATGGAAGGAAGAAAATAAAGAGTCAACTTCAACTCTAGGAAAAAGAATTAGTTTTCTCTTTACAGAATTAAGTAAATTATGTAAATCTCAAGATTTATATAGAAGAACTAAAAATTTTTCACCTTTATATTGTAATGAATTTGAAGTACCCAGCCAATGGGGATGTAATAAAGAAAGAATAAATAAAACAAAAAGAAGGTTTCATAAAAAGAAGTATAAAAAATATACTAATTTTCAAAAGAAAAATATAAAACCAAAAAGAAGATATTTTAAAAGAAAACCTACCTTTAAAAGAAATAAAAATCTTTTACAATGCCAATGTTGGAATTGTGGAGAAATTGGACATAAATCACCTGAATGTAAAAAACCCAAAAAGATTCGAAGCATAGAAGCCGAATTTTTAGAACTTCAAGACGAATTGTCTGAAGTTTCAGATATAGAAAATCATTTAGATAAAGAAATATATATTGAAGAAGAAAATTACTCTAGTAACTCTGAAAATGAATAAAGATATAATTGAAACTGAAGATTCAGATAAAGAAGTAGAAATATATGAAGGATCTGAAGGTTATGCTCAACGAATAACCTTTGATCAAGAAACATTAGTAAAAATAAAAGGGTTAAAACTTGATGCAACGAATCCTACCAAAAGTATTTTTAAGTCTTTTGGTGATTTAATAAAAAGAGAAAAGATAAATATATATAATTATCATGCAGTTGAAAAATCTATAAATGTTGAACATACTAAAGGGCAAATTAGGTTAAATTTGCATACAAAATCCGCAATAAATCAAGCTTTAAATAAAATCAAAAATAAAGAAATAAGAAAGAAGATAAAATATGTTTATCTTGGTCGAATTCAAATTCTAGTTAAAGCCTTATTTAGAGATGGCATAGATAGTCCTATGGTTATTTCACTTCATGACCAAAGGTTTACCGATGCTAAAAATAGTCATTTATGAACAGTTGAAGGAAATTTAATATATTCACAATTTCGCTTTGATTGTTATCCAAAATATAGTGTTGATATAAATGATCAAAATATAAATGATACTTTAAGTTTACACTTTCAACTTTTGAAAGATTTAAAACTTAGAGATAAAAGTCAAGCATTTACCTTTTACTATAGAGCAATTTTTGCTTTTACTAATAGTAATTATGGTAAAATATATCAAGAGAAACCATATATTGAAATTGATAATGAATGCAGGGAAATAACAACAATAAAGTTACCAATGATAGAAGAAATTAAAGAAATAAAAGATTATGAAATTAAAATAAACAGAAAATCCATTTTAGAATATGGATCTAGTAGTGGTTCAATACCACAAATAGATTTTGGGAAAAATACTATATCTAGAAAAAGTGTTAGTAAGTCATTGCTTACTAGTGTTGAATTTACTAGACAAGATATAACCAATACAATGATTATAAATGCTAAATATTTTAATGGTCAAGAATATATTGAAGGACCAAATATATTAATTGATACAGGAGCTAGTGGCAATCACCTTGCAAAACATAAAAATAAAAGTTTAATTGCAAAGGTTACTTCCACAATATTTCAATATAAAAACTTTGAAGGTCAATTAATAACTTGTGATCAAGAGGTACAAGTTTCAATAATTTTTGAAGAAGTAAGAATAATTGTACCTTGTTATATAGATAGTGATATGGTAGGAGACTATTATGATATAATTCTAGGTAATAGTTTCTTAAATCAATGCGATTACTATAAAATAGAGAAACATGGAGTTACATTACAAATAGGAAATATAAAGATCTTTTGTAAAAAACATGAAGGGAATTAATTTTCCTTTGAGTGTCTTTGTACAACTAACAGTACAGGATACTAATATAACGACATGTGCCTTAATAGATAATGGTTCAGAAATAACTTTGTTTAAATCCTTTCTCTATACTAAATGGCAAGAGAATGGGAATATAAAGATAAAGGGTGTTACGGGTCAAGCCGAACACATTAATAAAAAGGCAGATAAAGTAAATGTTATATTAGGAAGTAAAATTATTACTATAAATACTATATATGATTATAACTCGCTTGAAGCTGATATATTATTAGGAAATGATTTCTTACAACAATTTCAGTTTTATTCGCCGAATCTTTATTCTGTTATTCTAAAAACTAAATGTAATCATTATTTAAAATTACCCCGAATAAATGAGCCATTCAGAGTTCAGTCAGCGAAGCTTGGTGGACCGTATGATAAAATTTCGATAAAAATACACAATATAACAATAAAACGGATAACTCTTGAAGATGTAATAAAACAGCTAAAAGAAAATTACAATGATCATCCTCTGGCTTTTTATAAAGAGTCAGATTTAAAGGCAAAAATAGAACTAACTGAAAACATAGTTATAAAAGAAAGACCTATGTTATATACAGAAAAGGATAGAAAAGAATTTGATAAACAAATAAATGAATTATTATATAAAAATCCACCTTTGATTAGAAGAAGTAATAGTCCTTTTAGTAGCCCAGCTTTCATGGTTGAAAATAAAGCTGAGAAAAAATGAGAAAAACCTAGAATGGTAATAAATTATAAAAGACTAAATCACTTTACTAGGTCAGATAGTTATTATCTTCCTAATAAAGAAGTTCTTCTAAACCTAGTTAAAAGAAAGAAATATTATTCTAAATTTGATTGTACTTCGGGTTTTTGGCAAATAAAAATGGAGCCTGAAAGTATACAATACACAGCATTTAGTTCCCCTCAAGGACAGTTCGAATGGTTAGTTATGCCATTTGGATTAAAAAATGCACCTTCTATATATCAAAGAAGAATGGATAAAATCTTTAATAAATATAAAGAATTTCTTGTTGTTTATGTTGATGATGTTTTAATTGCTTCTAATACTTTAGAAGAACAAAAACTCATCTTCTATAATTTGCTAAAACTTGTAAAGAAAATGGTATAGTCCTATCTGAAAGAAAGGCTATAATTTGTAAAGAAGAAATTGAATTTCTAGGATTAAAATTAAATAAAGAAGGAATTAAACTTCAACCCCACATATCTAAGAAAATTTGTGAATTTCCTGATAAATTGAAAATAGAAGTCAAATTGAAAAATTTCTCGGTTGTTTAAACTATGCTGAGGGATTCATAATTAATCTTGCTAAAAAGAAGCATGAGATTCAAAAATTGCTTCGAAAAAATAATACTAAATGATGGAATAATCAACATACAGAGATTATTAAAACTTTAAAGGAAGAATGTAAAACTTTGCCAGAATTAAAACCTCCTGATGAAAAAGATAAATTGATTATACAAACGGATGCGTCAGATCTATATTGGGCAGCATTACTTAAAATCGATCTCAATGAGATATGCAGGTATACAAGTGGTACTTTCGGTCAAGCTGAGGTCAATTATACAATCCATGAGAAAGAACTTCTAGCCATCATAAAAGGAATTCAGAAATTCTCTCTCTTTCTATATCAAAAACCTTTTAAAGTTCATACCGACAATACCCAGATACAATCCTTGGTTTTCAATAAATTACCAAATACACCCCAATACAGAAGGCTACATAGATGGCAAGTTTTCCTTTCCTTTTATAGTTTCAAAATAGAGTATATAAAAGGTTCAGAAAATTTTCTAATCGATTTCATTTCTAGAAATACAGAATTTGGAAACGGATGAGTTCTCCAACTCTAAAATGGATGAGATGGGTGTGCATTTCCCTATAAATGCAAATAGAGTGATTGTATGCACTATACATACAGCTAGTCCACTATCTAACGGTTGGTGGTAAAGACTTATCAAATCCGTTGATGGGTGATAATTTCTCAAAAATTGTGTTGATGATACAGATCATCTTATAAATTCTTATTTTCTGCAGGAATAAAATAATAAAGGCAGATGGATCTTGAAGAGCTAAAGAATGAGATAGACGATATTGCCTTGGTCTGTCAAGACATTGTTGACAGTAATAAAGCTCTGAAAGATTTGATAGAATTAAATTTTAAAACAGTTACAGATATCTCTCAAGAAGGACTTAGGAGAGCCATTTTCCTTCAAGAAAGTCTAAATTTGTTTCTTGAATCTAGAAATAAAGAAAAAGAAAAAATGAGTGAAGCTGAAAATGAGAGTGATAAAAGGGAAAGCAATAAAGGTAAAGAAAAAGCAGAGTCTTCTGAAAGTCAAGGTACTAAATCAGTATCCGATAAAGACTTTTTAGACTCCATGAAAAATAAAGAAAAAACTTCTAAATCTTAAGGAGATGCTGAAGTTATTGAAATAAAAATCAATAAACCTGAAAGCTTCAACAACAGGGGATCAAATGAAGAATTTGTTCCTACAAATAAATGGGAACGAGAATATAAAGAAGTTGCTGAAGAAGCCTATAGATGGGAGAATTCCAGAACGCTATTCTACCCTAAAGGATATAGTGTTCATCCACGAATCACCGCCATATTTGGAGTTGATCCTCATAAAGTTTTTCAGCTTGCAAATTATGGATTTCTAGATCTGCTATATGTTGGTAAAGATCTAAAGAAAATTTCAGAATTTGATGACCGTTTTAAATCCCAAGTCAGTCAAGTTGCAAGAAATAGAGAAGTCGTACTTAAGTTCTATTCTATAGCTCCAGAACCTGAGATGCGCATTTGGCATGAAGTCCAGCACATGATCACCATAGATGTTATAACTACAAACTTAAAGATCGAAACTGGTATAAAGAATTTTAGATCTTTCAAGTTCACCAGTTCATGGATCACAGAGAGAAGAGCCATGGGCATTAAAGCCATTCAATCCATTGCTGAGTCTTTATGGGAGCGACAATATAAAACTCTAATGCAGACTAATAATTGGATTCTACTAAAGAAAGGAGGACAGATAAAATCTCCATTGCTAAAGGAGTTCCTCAATAAATTTTTCAGACATGAATTTTATTGCACAGAGACTACAAGAAAGAAAGCTTGCAGAATGATTGGCTGTTGTAAATCATGATGTAAGCACTTACGTCAGCACAAGGAATGACGGATGCCATGACGTCATCATCCACTAAACAATTATGGCAGACAACTGTGAAGCAGTTTTTGACTTCTGAGGCTAAAGAAGATAAAGATCCAGCTCATAAAGAAAGAGACAGCGGACGCCAACTAACACTTTGAAGTCCGAATAGTTAGATTTCTAGATCTATAAAATGTACTTAGATTTCAATTGTAAGGTATTCGAAAACTCACATTCAAAAATTCAGATTGATTCTCACTCTGAAAAATATCCATAGAATAGGAAACCAGCTTTTCTAAATCTTTGTACCCATCCTCTAAATCATGTTTGTATAAATCCTTGTTTGAAGGAAATAAAACCAGTTTATTTTCATAAATATTCAAGTTTAGAAATCTTTCTATAGAAATCTTTTAAGCTTGTATTTCTCCTAAATTTTACAAAATTCGATAACCCTACGAAGGCCATAGTGATTACACCGTTGGAGACAGTAGCCGTTTGGAAGCGTAAGTCCCGTGAAGCCAGGAGGGCGTTTGGGCGAAAACCAGTCAGGCTTGTCAAGGTGATTGAAGACGAGTCCAGAAGGAGGATTAAAGAATTAAGGACATCGAGGAGGTAATATACTTTTAAAAGATTTAAATAGAAATATTTTTCTACTTGATGCTATGAAAGTATGTGGTTTTAGAGTACTTCATCAATTACTTATGAAATTTATGCAAATGTATGATTATTGTGTGGTTATCTAAGATATAACATAATGGGAAAAGACTTTGATATCATAAAAAACCAGTTTAAAAGAAAAAATAATAATAAAAAGAAAATAGCAATTTTAAAACCACTAGAAGATCTACCCGAAGATTTAAGAATTCTTATTGCGACATATAATAATAAGGAAGATTATATTTTTGATCTAATCAATAAAACTATAAATCATGAAATTCTTAAAAATTATGTTAAACAATTAGAACAAATAGACAGAGAATTAAAAGAACTTTGGGAAGCAGATAGAACATTAGAAAATTATATTCTTATGCAGTGTAAAAATCTAGCAAGAGTAAAACTAAGAAAATTTATATATGACGAAAATTGGGACATACCGTACTTTTTCTAAAAATTAAAGGTATAAAAACATAAAGAAATCAAAAGTTTGGATCATAAAGCAAATAAAGAAGTCTTAAATAGTGAAATTACTATTCAAATAGTAAAATTACTATTCAAAAGGGGTAAAATGAAAAATCTTTTTCAAAGAAGGACATTTTGAAAATAAACATACAAAAGTAGAGCAAAATAAAAATTAAATCTATGAAACTTAGCCGCATAAATAGAATTGAGGATAAAAGAGTGCAACAATACAAACCAAAATCTGGTGTTTTGTCTTT
The DNA here is from genome assembly GCA_026212405.1 of Petrea volubilis. Lineage (NCBI taxonomy): Eukaryota > Viridiplantae > Streptophyta > Magnoliopsida > Lamiales > Verbenaceae > Petrea > Petrea volubilis. The sequence goes on from CM047872.1 coordinate 5,768,662, forward strand.
TGTGTGTGTTTTTGGTCTCTTTCAAATTTGGCAGTGGTGGGCATTGTACCATTTTTGCCTGTGTGAGTGATGCCTTTAGGCTTCGGCTGCACATATTGGGGGAAAAGTAGCAAACTTAGGAAATGATAAATCAAACCCAAAAATATATTTTAGGGCCCCAAAATTCTTTTCAATGTTGAGACTAAATAAAATGTGAAGTTCAAAAGCAAATAAATTACCACCGACTTAGAGCCCGTTAGATGGGCTTTTTTTTAAGAAAAAACATTTATTTTTTTGAAAAAAAAGCACTTCGAAGAAAAAAAATTGTGTTTGGATGGGTTTTTGAAAAAAAACAGAAGTCAGAAAAAAAGCCAAAAAGGATTTTTTTTTTTTCAAAAGCTACCCCAAAGTAGCTTCTAATAAAAGTACATTGTAAAACACTTTTAATTACTGTATCTAAGCAGCGCTTGGCTTTAAAAAAAAAAAAGCTCTGCTATAAAAAATACCATTTGAGAAGCGCTTTTTTTTAAGCCCATCGAAATGAGCCCTTAGTAGGTGTCACATGTAAATACCAAATATCATCCATTTTCATATTAGTTCAATATCGAATATGTCTGGAAAACTTAGAGTGACCACAAGCAAAGGGTTAAAGAGAGTTCAAAAATTCCTGTAATTTGCACCAAATCATTAAATTATGAAATATTAGTTTGTGAAAGTATGTTTTTTAATATAAGTTAACTATGTGGCGTCCAATAAACATATATTCCATCTTAAAAATATAAAAAATGTAATGGTTATTAGTAAGTTTGCGTATGTGGATTATATTATGTGTTATTAAAAAAAAATGCGGCATAATTTTAGACATAGTATGTACATACGAAGCCCAAAATTTGATGCATTTAAGACTTGTCGGTCCTAAAGTTGCATTGCGTCGGGCCCTGATGTGTTGCATATGCAATCTTAAAATAATTGCTACCCCCGTGGTGGTCCTTTAATTTTCTTATTTTCCACGCTGTCAATGGGTCGAATTTAAATCAAATCAGAAAAATTTGAATTCAAATTTCATAAGCCTATTTAATATCTGAATCCAACTCGAATTCTATAGGATTTACATTTATTTTAACCGAGTTCGAAAAAATTCGATAGAAATATCCGACCCGATTAACTGTTAAAAATTTTGAAACTTTAAAATCAAATAAGCAATAAAAAAATTATTTCTTATGTAAAAAATAAAATTTAAATAAGTAGAAAATTATTTTATAATATGTATAAAAACTATACATTATTTTTTGGAAAAAAAAAATTACTTTGAAAAATATATATAAAAAAAGTGTATTATAAATTATAATGGTTTGGATATTGCATTCTATTTAAAATTCTTCACTAATACTATATATGTAAGCTTGCTAATATAATAAAAAGTATTAATAAAGTTCGGATTCGAATCTTTAACGGATGAGACTGTTTGATTCTAAATTCAAACCATTTATTTTGAATTAAGGATATTTGCTATCGAATTGGGCCCATTGAATATTTTAATCAGTCAAATATATTAAAATTAGAATTGAACTCGGATCAAATTCGGATTAAAATCCATTCCATTGACAACCCTACCTGTACTCAATAAAAGAAAGTTAGTGTACTGGGACCCTCTCGTCCATAACATAAACGGGCCTTATCATTCTTGTTTTCATAATTTTATCATGCTACTTAATTGGATAATATTCAATTGATATTTTATTCCTTGTATTTGAATATAATAATATAAAAAAGTATTATCCAAATGAGTAACATTTTATAACCCCTCCTCCGATCCCCTACATATATATATATATACACACACACACTTAAATATAGTTCGTATTTTCTGTTACATAATCGTATTAAATATTCTGTTACACTTAACAATACACGCCATGTATATTGGTGAGCGATCGAGATAAGGAAAGAGAATTTTTATATTTTTTTACATATCATTAATTTTTCTCTTTCTTTATTTCGATCGATCACCAATACAGGTGACATGTATTAATGAGTGTAATATAAAATATAATACGATTATGTAACTGAAGATCTAAACTGACTTAAATACCCTGATGTTTGCATAATTACATAAACAATTCACACAGTCAATTCATTAGCAGGTCCAATTAAGATAAAAATTGACTCCAGGGGTCATTTTTGTAATTATGTAAACTAAAAAAGGAGTCTAATTAAAAGACAAAAGTTAACCACATGGATAATTTACATAATTATACAAAACTAAAGAGTTTTACTTAATTATACAATATATATTGTGATCACTGAGTTGGCTTTATCAGAGTCGCTTTAGACTATCGAATGTGCCCCTAGAAACAAGATCTTACAATAATGTTGGCTTTATTAAAGTCGATTTTTAGACGAATGAATGTATTCCGGGAAACAAAATCTTACAATAATGCTATATCCAATATTCAGTTTTGACCCGAGGCCCCTCACCGACAAGCGTCAATAGCGTAGGCTGGAATGGGACCTCATGCATTAAGCATTGGACCCCGGGCCAGCTCTACAGTTACAAGTCTTAGTCAACCTCACTATGGGCCATGCAACTTAGTCTTAATGTGCCACCACTAATAGTGCCCTCACTAGACATACGGATCGGATCCCCTATCCCATAATAGTATCCCATCTCCTGCCCCACACTCTGGATGTGCGATACGTATAAGTCTTGAAAATTTACTTACTAAATTAGATATTTTGTCCAATTAATTATATTTTTTTAGTTGTTTAATTTGGTAAATTAATTATTCCACGTACCGTATTTATGGATTCAAAATGTCATCAACTACTAAAGTTGAAATATCTAAAATTTACCCATTTCTACCGTATTTTCTGTTACTAGCCCGCCATGCACTTCAGCTTTTTATCCTAGTAACTTTGGTGTCTTCATCACCCGTCAATTATTAATTTATTAGCATATGCACTATATATCTGGATAGATAGTTTCCAATTTTCCATTCTAGCTGAAAATCTATCATTGCCATTGTTTTCTCAATGAATCCACTTTTGATCTTCTCTTTCATCTCACATTTAGTGTTGTACCAAGTCCATGGCAATGGCATAAACTCCAGAGAGACACTAGAGATTGTAAGAGGGGAACCCCCTGGTTGCTCTCCGCCAGCCCCACCCCCACCTCCTCCTTGCTCACCGCCACCGCCACCGCCACCCCCACCCCCACCACCTCCTCCTCCACCGCCACCGCCACCCCCACCTCCTCCTTGCTCTCTGCCACCGCCACCGCTACCCCCACCTCCACCACCTCCTGCTTGCTCTCTGCCACCGCCACCCCCGCCCCCACCACCTCCTCCTCCACCGCCACCGCCACCCCCGCCTCCTCCTTGCTCTCTGCCACCGCCACCGCTACCCCCACCTCCACCACCTCCTCCACCGTCACCCCCACCTCCTCCTTGCTCTCTGCCACCGCCACCCCCGCCCCCACCCCCACCTCCTCCTCCACCGCCGCCACCGCCACCGCCACCCACACCCGAGCTCAAAAGGGCAGTCAAAGTCATACAACGATTCAAAAAAACAATATTAAACGATCCAAAGGGCATCACAAAGACCTGGAGAGGCCCAATATGCGCAAGCAATTTGACCTATTTGGGCTTCACGTGTGACACCACCATCAGTGACAACAAGCTCAGAGTCGCCCTCGTCAACTTCAACGGCTATAGTTTCTCCGGCGATCCAGCAAAGCCACTCGCGTTGAAAAATTTTCTGGAGAACCTGACGGACATAATCGTCTTCCACGCCAACACCAACATGTTCGTGGGCCAAGTCCCGTTCGGGATTTCGAAGATCCCATATCTATACGAGCTCGACTTGAGCAACAATAAGCTCAACGGGGACTTCCCAGAAGCAGTTCTAACAGCCACAAATCTCACATTCTTGGATATCAGGTACAACGAAATAACCGGGCAGCTCCCGCCCCGGGTATTCACACTAGACCTTGATGTCCTGTTTCTCAATAACAATCAATTCGTGGGGAACATACCCGAAAACCTCGGCAAAACCCCTGCTCTTTATCTCACATTAGCCAACAACAAGTTCAATGGCTCGATACCCAAAAGCATAGGCCAAACATCAAAAACTTTGCTGGAAGTTCTTTTGCTGAACAACCAGCTTTCCGGGTGTCTCCCGTATGAGATAGGATTGCTAAAAAGGTCCACTGTTTTTGACGCCAGTGCGAACACGTTGACAGGCCCAATTCCACACTCCTTCGGGTGTCTACAAAAGATGATGTACCTTAACATATCTTACAATTACTTATACGGGGAGGTGCCCGAAAGCGTGTGCAGGATCCGGAGCCTGGTTAAGCTGACCTTGAAGTCCAACTATTTTACTCAGGTCGGGCCCGAATGCAGGAAGCTGATCAAGAACAAAGTTCTTGATGTGGGCATGAATTGCATCTTGGATCTTCCCCGGCAAAGAAGTTCGGCAGAGTGTGAAGCTTTCTTCTTGAAGAAGCAATCTTGCCCGGATCCGGGTTCAATGAACATCGTACCTTGTAAGATTGATTATTCTGGTTCGCCAGGCGAGTCCTGGGGAGGTAACAGGAGACTGATGGCTCAACCACGTACTTATGCAGCTCTACAGAAACCCCAGCCCTGGCCGTAAAGAACCCTGACATGGAAGTTGATGGGTGGGTTTGTAATATACTAATATTGAATAAGCAGGGAAGAACTTTTCTTGTTCTGGAAAGTTCTTCAAAGTTTATAGTATTATATGTTATATTTCGGGGATGGTTAACTTTATTGCGGTTTCATTTACAAGGTTGGTGTATAGACTATTGGATGATGAACCGCAATTGTACTATATATGTGAAGTGAAGATTATCAAGCAAGAAATGGATTAAATATTCCATGTAATGCATGACAATAAGTTTTATCAAATTATAGATAATTGATAAACTTTAAATAATGTACTGTTGACAAAGCAAGAAACACAAACACCTTATAGTAGGTTATCAATCAGTAGAAGTAAAATACTTAGAATTCCCAAGATCGATTACAGACACCTGATACACAATCGCAGAAACTACATGGTACAACAACGTGAGGGGAAAAGAGGACCGAAAATCTACATCACAAAATTGGTCAGCACTTTGCTGACCAAATGTTTTCCATAAACAGCGCCTTCGAACTTGGCGGCGTCGCCGGTCTTCTGCACACATATATCAAGTGGTTCTATTGCAGCATCAAAGTTTGGCTGATCACAAAGTAAAATCAAATGTAAGTAACATAAGGAATAAGGTTATAATATATGACAGAAAAGGACTTGTATATATATTGCACACAACGTATTTTGGCACAAGAACATTCTACAACAATATTGGAGCCAATTGACCTCGTAGAAGTATGCAATGCAAACACGATATTTCGGGGAGTTGTTGATGACCCGATGAAGAGTTGATTCATACAGACCATTAGTTGCAATCTGCAATTTCCCAACCTTCAGAATATGCACACACACGTGTGTGTGTGAGAGAGAGAGAGAAAGAGAGAGAATTTGCTAGAAGGGGATCCGGCTGCTATCCATACCTTTAGCATGTCACCGATATTACAAACAAATGTGCCAGGAACTGGTATTGCTGATATCCATTCCCCATTACTATTTCTCACCTTCAGTGATTCAAAAGACTTGATTAAATTTGTTTGGACATTTTTGAAGAAGACAAATTATGTGATCTTTAGAAGTCGGGAAACAAAGGGCAAAAGGAGTAACGAGGACCAAAAGTGCAAACCTGAAGTGCAGTTATATCATCATCCTGATTAACTAATGTCAGTAAACCTGCAAGAAAGAGCCAAGATCATCACTGAAGAGTAACAAAAGCATCAAGGAGATAGACATTTAATCACCAAATACATTACCGTAGTCAGTGTGAGCTCCACTGGATTTATTCAAGTGACAGAGATTGGCAATGAACAAGCACAGAAACATTGTGCATTAGAGGTAGGGAGAAAGCAGAGATGAGTAAAGCACATAGCAGAACAAAGACTAACCATCCAACATCATTTTCTGGCTTGGGTGTTTCCTTGCCATTTGCATGGGAAACAACAGGATATCCAATAACACGAAGAACCCAAAATGGATCCCCAGCTCTGTTGCCTTCGAAAATGTCCATCGGTCCGCCCAATGCTAATGCTATCCCCCTCATTATCTTTCTAGACAGGTCTATAATCATATAATTTATTTTTTGTTAATAAGTGTAGACATAAGACAGATTTCATTAAGTACCAAGGTTTGTTGATAAAGCACCTGTGCAAAGATCGACATACTCTTCCATTAAAGTTTTGAAATTTGGAGGATCACTTGGCCTGCAAATAGAAACAAAAAAAAAATAGCAAACACATGCAAAATAAGCTTCCTTTTACATCAATGAGTCCCATGAGTAATTTAAATTCAACAAGCAAATCAGACACTTGAGGGAAGCACCGTGTAGCATACCATTTATTACATCCTTCCATGGCTTGACCAAGATCTCCATACATTCCGGGTTTTACCTCTCTGTAGCACTGTTTTGCAGAATTCGCAATTACAAATTGTACACAAACAAAGTAAAATTACACATTTTGCATGTATATACATACATATGTCAATACAGATGTCTCTATTAGCCTTCGGATGCATTTGTGTCTGTGATGTATGCATATATTTGATCCGTTTCTTATGGAAACAATATACATATACATGAATATAGCTATGAAAGACCTCCCAAATTGATATGCATTCAAAATGGGTATATACCATATTATCTACTCAATTCCATGAGTTGAAAAATCAAACAAGCCGCACTAATTAATCATGAAATAGAAGTTACCCACTAATAATTGAGAAATCAATCAAAGAGCACTAATTAATTTATGGAGTGCTTAGAATTTCAACCTACATCAATAGCTTCATGCATGTCAGGTACTCCTTTTGTGATGTTCTCACGGACCCGTTGATATCCTCTGCATTCAATTTCAAGAGACTCAGCAGTTCATAAAACTACAAAAAATGCAGTAAAACTCATCGCATTCTGCAATTAAACCTGTATCCAGTTGCCGCAGAGAGCTTTATTTTGAGCTTCTCCTCATATGGCAAATGGAAAAACTGGCGCGATATACTTCTAATTTCTTCAATAAGAGATTCAGGAATGCCATGACCCTTCTGCACAACAGCAATTCATCACCCCACATAACTCCAAAACAACAAGTGTGTGTGTGTGCGTGTGTGTGAAAGGGAAAATTTTGAAAAAAGTAAAAATATACCACATAAAAGAACCCAGCTTCTCTACAAGCCTGATCCAATTGTCGTACGACTTCCGCCACACCTTCATCCTGGGCCATGTTTGGATCATCCCACTTCTCCACTAGTCTAGTGATATCTGTTGTATATGTTAAAAACAAAGTTCAGAGACGAAACATTTTTGAGAATAAGTTCTTCAGGGAGTTCATCGAACACGACTTAGTAGAAATCTGGTGCAGTTTTCTTGAGCTGACAAGGAGGAAATTTTCTAGAAATACTTGTGAAAAAATTTAAAAGCAAGTACTTTGGATTGAAAAGAAGCTAGGATTATACCGATTAAAGGGATGGATTTGAAGTCGGTAGCCATAGCTGAGCTCAAGCTTGTCTGTGTTTTTGTTCTCTGCTAGAAAAGTGATGCAAAAATGTTCAGCAGTTTTGCAGTCGAGACCTGAATAATAATTAAACAAGAAATTGAAGGAGATTCCTCTGGTAAGTGGGCCAGAATATTTTAATGTAGCGGAGCAGGCCTTAGCAATGTTTTAGGCCCACACCAATATCATTTATTGCGCACCTGGTTTTGGTCCAGGCTTTATTTTTTATTTTATTTTTAGTCTTTTCTTTTTCGATAATTTGGCTTTTATTTTCTAAAAATAATGCGCACGAACACTGTCCACACACATACACTGTCAGAATTCGAAGTTCGAACATTTGGTAATACTCCCCAAACCTCTGGAGTCAGAGTAAATGTTCATTAGGCTAAAATTCTTGAACGTAGTTTGGATTTGGTACCAAATTGAATAATTTCCTTTCGTTTTTTAGGCTAATGAAAAGAATCTTTTTTTTCTTTCCATAGGAAAAAATTTAATAGTTGTAGTTTGCTACACTTTTCTCTATTTTTTGTACTGATTTGCCGTAATATTTGAACGGAACAGTGTTTCTTTTGGCTCTCTAATAGCAAAAAGTGGAAGATAAAAGTGGTGAAACTTTAAATCTATGAAGTCATTATTTCTGATAGAGTGGTTTCAAACTTAAACATAAAGGCACAAAGGGGTGGTTGCTTTTATTATAACCAAAAGACTAAGGAGAAAACAGAAAATCGGGAAAGAGACAAGCCAATAGTGAGTGGAAAAAGTGAACACATGCTTTAAGTTTTAACTACGTTGGACTTGTTTATTTGGCCAACAGATGCTTCACAGTACCATTGGAGAAAAGATTTGATTTGAGGGTCGATGAAACATAATTTAATGGGTGAAGTTACAAGATTTTGAATTCGATTTTTTATCAAAATGTGTGGGATTAATTTATAATACACGACTGTTAGTATAATTGAATGAAATATATTCTTAACAAAAATTGAGTATTGCACGAAGTTAAAGTGGCCTAGCTTCCATTAATATAGGAAATATTTTTTTATAAGAGTAATAGTTTAGAAATTATGTTTTAATAGGATAATATTTTGGGAAAAAATGATATTTTTTTGACCAGGCCAATTGGCACAAATAATGCTTTGGGATAACGTGACCTTATGTTCTTGAGATTATAACGTTAGGTTTACGGTTTTACCAACCAAAAAGTTGGAAATAGGGATCACAAATCGTACTACTCTTTATCCTTTCTTCCTGCTCGTATTCCATCATTAACATTCCTATTCTTCACCAATAAAAACTTAAAGATTCCACTGACCAATTCTACTGTCCATCAGATTTGATTTATCCAACTACTCACACCCCTTCTCTGGTTTTCGCTGCCCAAATGTTTATCATATATAATTTATGTAATTAAATAAATATAAACCTATATTTTGAGCAGAAATTCTAGTTTGGATTGGATTGGAATACATCGAAATTTATTACATGGCAAACATTTACTAATAATGTGATTGGTTGGATGCGATGCGATCAAGTTGGTCGAATGAACAACGAGGCAACTGCTTTTCATTACATTGTTGCATGAAATAATATGACAAAAGAAAGTATTATTTTTACACAAAGTACCCCCATGAATAGGGCCAAAATTTAATTAAATTATAGAAGTTCACCTCTTCACAAGTAGACGACTATTGATTATTTAAGGAAAAAAACAACTGGAAAAAAAAAAGGAATCAATTACGATGAAGAAGAAGAATGGCGGCAGAACTGAGTTGGGTTCCCGTCCACTCGTTCCAGCACAAAATGGCCCATCATATCTTTGGACTTCACCAGATTCTCCCTGCACAGAAACTCATCACTCGTCACTCTATCCACCTTCATATTGAAGTCATGCACGAACACATGCGTCTTCGGGTTTCCCCCGGCCTTCTTGCTCCTGGCCAGCACCCCCGCGGTGAATATCGCCGCCATCCTCCCCGGCGCCTCCGGCCAGTAACCCCTCGGCCCGTCCACGAGAATCACGTCCCAATCCACCTCGTACAGCTGGTTTGGCAGGTCGTTCAGCCCCAGCTTGCACTCCGAGAACAGGAGGTTCTGCACGGGCCGGCACTCGTTCCGGGCCTGTTCCTTCACCTGCGCGACCAGCTCCGGCATCTCTCTCAGCTTCGTCGAGTAATGCACGTCGTAGGCCTCGATCTCCGGGTACTTCTCCTCGAAGTAGGCCGCGTAGTAGCGGTTCTCGTCGATGAACACGGTCCTGCCGCCGTGGTTCAGGGCCGTCCAAAGGAGGCTCTCGTGGGTGAGCCCGAAGATCAGGAAGTTGCATGGCCGCGAGCACTGCCGGAGGGAGTCGGAGATCTGCTTGATGTCCGTGTACGACATCCGGTCGGTGTTGTTGGAGATGGAGGCGTAGTGGACGAGGGCCCTGACCACGGCCTTCCCCAACGGGGGAGTGACGCCGCCGCGGCTGACGGAGGTGACGGCGGCGGCGACGGTGGCGGTGGTGGTGGAGATGGAAAAGGATTCGCGGGTATAGATTAGGGTTGCGAGAAAGGCTACAGTGAGAAACGAGACGAAAGCGAGGAGCCAGAGGCGATTGGAGCTCCCCTGTTTTTGGATATAAGGATGGAGCAGTATAAGCTTTGTGCTGTTGCCAAGATTGTTCTTCATCTTTTTTTCTCTCTAGAGAGATGAGATAGAAAGGAGAAATTAGTTTTTGTTTTCAAGATTTTTTGGTGATTTTGGAGGGGAAGGCTCTGATTTTTAAAGATGTTTAGGGGCCATGATAGACTAAGTTACGTTATGTACTCGTACAACTCATTGTTTTTTCCAATTGATCTCGACCCTTTTTGTCTTGGGAAATAATATTGTGATTTCATTTATTCTTGATCAGCCAATGAAATGACAAAATGAAGAGAAAATGGATAATTTTTTTGCCATTTTTTGAGGTGGGTAGTTCGTGGTGATGGAGGGAAGGCGGTGGAGCAGAGTGTTCGATACGGCTGCAGCGACCCGCTAACTAATTACAAGTCAAAAGTCGCTTTTTCTTGTCTATTTTCATCCATTTCCTAAAGCAACCCTTTGTTACACTACTAACACTAACCACAAGAAAATTCTAGTTGGGGTATATAGTTTGAAAAAACAAAACTAATTATTTAAGGAATGCATTATATTTATTACACGCATTTTTAAAATTTGAGTTGTGTAGTGTTAAACATATATCGAACACTATGTCGAACTGACACTCTTTCAACACATATCATAAGTATCATTTGGCGTATCCATAATAAAATTAAAATAAAATAAATCAGACAGTTTTGATGGTGTATCAGACGTACTATCAATAATGTGTCCTACAATTTTCTAACGCATGAAACCCTTGTTTTTTTAATATTTTCACAAGTATACCAATAGCAAAAAGATAATTAAAACTCCAAAGTAACTTTTGTTTCATCAATAACTTTATTTTCTCATTATATATTTTCATGAAAATTAGAACTTTATTTTATTTTTAAAATTGGTGATTGATAAATCATACAAATAGAATTTTAATACAGTAATTAATATGAAAATTTTCGTTTTTGTACTCGGCCATTATTTTAATTTTAAAATCTTGTACTAAACATATATAAATGTATATGTATGATGGTGTTGCCTATTGGGTTCGAGCAAGAGTCTTTTAATCCAATGAGAGAGCGAGTGTTACTGGTCTGGCCCTTGATATACAAGGATAGAACATACATGAATCTAGCCGGGAGCGTCCCCGATGAAGATCCTCTAACGATCAAGTCAGTATAAGATCAAGCAGAGAATTTATACATAAGGGAACGTGTAATGTGTAATGCAAATATGAAATCAGAGAATGTCATGTCATGTGAACAGCGGAGACCTTCTATTTATAGTAGTCAGTTGGAGAGGATACAATTAGGGTTGATGTGTCCTTTTTTTAGCGTTCTATACATGGAATATTCTCACCGACACATGTTAGTGGAGCCTTCAGGAGCAACGGTGTGTCTGAGATTGTTGTCTTGGGGGACCACTCCGATGAAGAGAATGAATACCACTTCGAGGAGATTATCAAGGTGCAGTTCGAGAAAGGACTGATTTGCGTCAAGGAGGGAACGTGGAATGTAGCTCCGAGGAGGGTATTGTAACGGTGAGAGCCTGGGTTGCGTGTTCGACACGTGGCACGTCTAAGATAGGTTCACATCAGGGTCGTCCACCGAATGGTTGGGGCGGATTGGGCCACGTCATAGTCTGGAAGAACACGTGGCGAGACTGGTATCTCCACATCAATGTATAAATATATATATATATATATATATATATATATATGCATATTATATCATATTAATACTAAAATAATACAAAAAGTTGTGTAAGTAGTACTGTATCAGAGAAAGGTCATATTGCAGATAATTAATAAATATTTGATATTTTTTTTCTTTAATAGCTTAAGTTTTTAGATAATGTGATCATTTAACATGGTATTGGGATTGGGTCAAATAAGAGGTCTCACACAAGATCCTCTATTCTAAACTGTATTATTTCTTGTATTCCAATGCATTGATGTACAAGTGTAAAATCTCAAGTCAAGAGTATAATTAATAAAGTAATTTTATAAATATGGCATGAATGTAAATTATGAAATAGGAGATTAAACACCATTTTGAAATAAGATCCCATCTGAAGAGGCCATGTGTTCACGGCTTGTCACAAAAAAGAAAGCTCCCATGCATATGCGGGGACGCATTGAAAATAATAAATAAATATGTGATATTTGTCATCTCTAACAGTTTAAACTTTTAAATGAAATAGTTAGTTAACACATCATATCCTATTTTTTCAGAAATTATGTGTTGCCATGTTTGCGTCCTAGCATGTCTATATTGACATATTCGTGCCTATGCAACATAAATCATAATGATTAGTCCAGAGACACATTGAAGTTTGGGTTGCACACAAACCTCCTCACACTTTGTTACACAACTTACACAATATTAAGGAGGAGGATTTGAAAACCAAGGAGAAGGATTTGTTTGACAGTAATAAGGACCTTGATAGTGCAGGAAGTTCTGAAGAGGAAACAAAAACTCCTAGGACTATGCAATTTAATCTTTCCAGCATTTACAACCCACACTTCTTCTTAGGATTGATTTTTGGTGGTAAGGATGAGATTAAAAATTCAATGTATTCTCTAACTATAAAAGAACAGAGGTCAGTGAAGATCACAAAAAATGACAAAACCAGAGTACATGCAAAATGTGCTAAACCTAGTTGTCAGTGGAGAATCCATGCCATTAAGGTTAACAATACATATATTAGTATCTATATCAAATATATTCTAAGTTAATATAGTGGGCCCGGCCCGGCCCGGGCCTGGGCTGGGCTGGTCCTGGGCTCGGGCCTGGGCCTGGGTCCGGGCTTTTATGGGCCTGGGCCGGGCTAGGTTGGGCTATCTCTATCAAACCCAATAGGGGCCCACAATGCAACCCTTGAACCGGCCCAGCCCGCCTGTTACTGTTCATGGGTTGGGCCTGGTCCGGGCCTGACCGGGCTGGGCCACCGGGTTCGTGGGTCGGCCCGGCCCATTTGACACCTCTATGCTAGATATTTCAAAATCAGGGATCTGAACTTGACACATACTTGTGCTCCCAGGCACAAGGTGAAAAATATTAAATCATTTTGGCTACCTGACAAATTTCTGAAGCATTTCAAAACTGAAAGAAAGGAACATAATGACATTGATGGTTGAAAGAATTGATGAACTTCAAATTAATATAACTGCTGACCAAGTATATCGGGCCATATAGGGCTAGAAACTTAGATATAAGCAAATTCGAGGATGACCTTGTTGCACAGTATGAGTTGTTGTGGGATTATGCTAATGAAATAAAAAGGGCAAATCCTGGTTCAACTGTGATTAGAGGTGGCAATTAGACGGGTTGAGTTGGGTATTGGGTTGGGTCATAGTGGGTTGCGTTGAAAATAAGTTGGGTTGAAAAAAGTGGGTTTGAAGATCGGTTGGGTTGTAGATGGTTTGGAAATGAGTTGGAGGTGGGTTGTAAATGGGTTTCATATGGTTCTTAAACTGTTCAATACATGATTATTGTATATTTAATCAAGGCAAAAAAAAAGAAAAATCTAATTTATTAGTTCCTATACTCTTTAAATGGTTTTAAAATACTAAAATAAATTGAAATTAGATAAAAAAAAAAATTATTCATAGGATAACCCATTTACAATCCGTAATCACCCATCATCAACCCATCTACCACCTATTATCAATATCAATCAAATGAGACCCAACCCAACTCACTTTAGAATATGTTAGACCCAACCTAACCCAAAACTATGTGGATTGGGTTGGACTTGCGGTTCCTAACCCATTTTGCCACCACTAATTGTGATCTTGGGAACTGACCAATCTAATGGGAGTAATAGGTTTGACAGGTTCTATGTATGCTTAAGTGCTTTGAAAATAGGATTCTTAAGCGGATGTAGGCAATTTGTATATGTTGATAGGGTGCCATGGGAGTATTTAATTGTCTACTTGTGGGATTGATTCTAAAAATAACATCTACCCTATAGCTTATGTTGTGGTTAGTAAAGAAAATGGGGACACTTGGGAATTTCTTTTGAATATATTGAAAATGGATTTGAACATTGAAAATGATTTGATTTGGTATTTTATGAGTGATAAGCAGAAGTACTTGTTGCAAACTATTAATGAAGTATTTCCAACTGTTGAGCATAGATATTGTGTTAGGCACTTGATGGTAAATTTAGTAATGCTGGTTTTAGAGGCATAGCATACAAGAATGCACCGTGTAGTACAACCAAGGCAACTGCACCAAATGAGTTCTCTAGAAAGATACTAGAATTGAATGAGTTGGATCCTCAAGTAGCAGCATGGTTTAATGATAAACAACCTGCTACACGGAGTAGCTAGATCACATTTTATTACTAATACTCAATGTGATTTTTTGCTTAACAATGTATGTGAAAGCTTTAATGCAAGTATATTGGAAGTAAGGGGTAAGCCACTATTATCCATACTTGAATGGATAATGGAATACTTAATGAAAAGATTGTAGGAGAACATGGATAGAGGACTAAGATGGGAAGGTGTCTTGTGTCTTGATATACATATGAAGATTGATAAGAACATAAAAAATTTGGGCAATTGCATTCCAATCAACAGCACAAAAAGGCAATACTTGATATCTTGTTTTGATGGTTCCAAATTTAGTGTTGATTTGAAAGAGGGTTCCTGTAGGTGTAGGAAGTGGGATTTGACAGGCATACCATGCCTTCATAAACTGAGTGCAATAGTAGTTCAAGGTAAGAACAGTAAAGATCATGTGCATAATTATTACAAAATTTGCTACATATAGGAGGGCTTACTCCATTGCCATCTTACCAATTAATGCTAGAGATTAATGGAGTAAGACCAATTTCATTCCGCCACTACCTCTAAGAATAATCAAACAAGCAAGAAGGCAACAAAAGGCAAGGAAAAGAGAGTTAGATGAACCTGTCATCAAACAGAAGAAAAGAGGTAAAAGCAGACCCATACAACCAAACAAGATCAAGAGGTAGCAAACAAAAGTGAAATATAGAATTTGCGGTGTTGAAAATCACAACTCAAGGACCTGCTCTATGAAAAGAAATGAACAATCATCATTTCCAAATACTGAAGGCAATATTGATATTGCAATGGATGATGTGTTTGGTTCTAATTCAAACACTACCCCACAGAAATTAAAAGTGAGTTTGCTATCTTATATTCTTGTTTACAAGTTTCTTATTTTCTTGTTTACAATTTGCGTCTGTTACATCCATCATTTTTTTATTTATTAGTTTTTTTTACACAGGTGAGGAAGCCATTATAAACAAGGATTCAAAAACTAAGGCAGGATGTTAAAGGGATAAAAACTTTAAGCTCATCTTCTAAGACTGTAAGTTTGATATTCTTTGGTTTCTATTTACAGATATGTGAAGATCTCAAATAATTATTTTTACATGTTATGACGCTTTTCAGATTCCATTAAGGCAAAGTCAACAAACACATGAGGATAATCAATCAGTAATTGAACAAATTGTAAGTCATTTAACTTACAACAGATTCACATATATTACTCATGTTCTATAGGTAGATTAAACTAATAATGTATTTACAACTTTCCAAATTGCAGGCATCCCAAATCCCTCATTTGAGTGATCAGGTACATAATCCAACACCTGCAGAGAGAGCCAACAATCATGTTTATGAGTATTGCCAATACATCATGCAACCTACACAAGAGGAAGGTCCCTCCATGTATCAACAATTTCAGTACAAAAAATGCAAGCCAAGTTAATTATGCAATGCCTCCAAATTTCATAAACACAAAGAAAGGTGAAACAAAGCCAACACCAGTCATATTGAAAGAAGGAAAAGGGATTCATTTCTATGTCAAACCCTGTACATACCATGGAAAATGTAAGAAAGGACAAGAAAGGGAAGAAGAAGAAGGGCTACAACTGACTTTTCAAAAATTGTGGTCTTATTTTGTCATAAACTTGTTTGAACTTATTTAGGGTGGTTGTTTTGGATTATGTGATCCAAGGTCTTTGTTTTGGATGGTAACTATTTTTTGGTTAGACTAAAGGTGGGGTATTTGCTTAAGATGAGGGTCTTTATTTGTTATGATTAAGCCATGAATATGTTTTTGTTCAAACAATGTTATTGATGTGGTCGGATTTTGGCCTGCGGTACACGTCACTTCGATCTGGGAGTAAGTGTTCGAGTCCGGTCAGGTGGATCCGAGTAGGAGTATCTGAATGCTGGTCGGGTTCTATTCTGCAAGGATGGAGCACACGCTGAGACTAGCCGGAAGTGTCTCCGGCGAAGACCCTCCGACACTCAAGTCAGAATTCGAGCAGGTAGAGGGGCGAGTGGTAAACGAGTAATAATCAGTGTATTAGCGAATAAAAGTATCTTACCCCATGACTGGTGTCGCCGTACTATTTATAATAATAATAAAAAATAGGTGGGCCGGACCAGAATTAGGTTGGCCCAATCCCGTTGCTGGTAACGGGCATTCGCCATGACGCGCAGTGGGCGCGTGGGGTGCATTCCTTGTTCGAGGAGGAACCTCCGTCGAGGATGAAATATTGTGGACATCGAACATGTCGAATCATCGAGGAGGCGTGGTGAAACCTGGCCGAACAAGGCCGTCAAGAAAAAGACCATGGGCCTGATCAGGATAGGCCTGACACGCGGCGATAGGGAGATGGCGGCATGTGCTGACCTGGATCCGACGCGTAGGCTGAGGAGGCGCGTACGTGGCCAGGGCGGACTTGGCCACATCATTAGCCCCCCCAGTTCTTGGTCTGACCTGATCCTCGTGATACGGGCAGACCGGGGACTGTTCGAGGAGGTAGCGCCTACGACTTCGCTCAGAAATTACCGATCAGGTATTGGCGGTAATTTCAAAAATTGACCGTTGGGATGTGACCGTTGGTAATAAATGCTGGCGACTCTTGGACTTCCCGAGGAATATTTTTACCGCCCTATAAATAGGGGCTCCGGGCGTGACTACGGGCGCGTCATTTTACAATCGAGCTGAAGTTTCATTCCGAGCATAATCTGAGAGCACCGAGCGCACGGAAACCGTTTCGAGCAGACAAACTCTCCTTTCGACCAGTCAAACCTAGGTATTCCCCTTTCTCCGAACTGTTTCTTTCTTGCTCTTCATTTTCGTTAGATAAACAATCCCTAGATATGAGCCAATCCATAGATAGCTCGGATAGTCAAAATAGGATGGTAGAGTCCCCGATCGAAGGGGGATTAAGCGATGTAAGACTGTCAATCTCCGTGGAGGCAGAAGCCTCTTTTGAGGGGGCATCATCTCGTTGCCCGGGCGAGGCGAGCACCAGTCGGCCCCGAGGGGGTGGTAAGAGCCCGAGCAGGGTTGAGGAGATGAGGAGGCGCATGGAGGCGGAGAGGGGTGAAGCACTTCTTCCGATGGGCGACGTGCCCGACGTGATGGTCCCCTCGTGGAGGTCCGTTTCCGAAGAAGCGGGCCCATCCGGTCAAGAGCCTCTTCGGGGGAGGAGAAAGGCCATCGCCGGGAACCAGACCACGGTGAGTTGGGGAAACATCATAGCGAATAACACCGATTGGGACGTAAAGAAGATAATGAACCACTACATCCGAGGCAAGTTTGGGGTCATCTGGCCGAGCAGGGAGGATTCCATTACGAACCCCCCCGAGGGGTGCATCCCCATTCACTACGCTCACGTCGAAAACGGGCTTAGATTTTCGATCCCGGCCTTCATTTCCACCATCCTAAATCGGTTGAATATAAGCCCGATTCAGCTGACCCCGAACTCATACGCCTCGATGTGTGCTTTCGTTGTTTTTTGTCGCTGTACCGGGCACACTCCCACTGTGGCCAACTTCTCTGATCTATACCAAGTTAACCACTCGAGCAGGTCCTCCCCGGATGATGAATTTAACTGCTTTTTCGTTAGTGCCAAGAATGGAAGAAAGCTGATCGAAACAGCTTCATCGTCCTACGGGGCGGACTGGAAGCAGAAATGGTGCTACATACAATCCGATGACCCATGGCCGGTGAGGAGGGTGCATAACCCGGAGGCGAGGAAGCTCTCCCTGGCCGGGCTGGGATCGAGTAGTTGGACAAGGGAGTGGGTGCTCAGCCAGAAGGCCCTGGGCTTATTGAGCCCCACCTTCCTCACCCAGGAACGCTTCCTAGTAAAAGCCGGGCTCTCGCCGGCCAGACTTGATATCGATCATGTTACTTTTGGTATTGTTTATTGCATGTTTTTACTCGAATATTCATGTCTTTATACTCGATTATCTTCTAATCGGTTGGTTTTCAATTCTGCAGATCTCAGCGTATTAGAAATGGAACGCATGAACTTGATCTCTAAGGTAGCCGGAGGGAGGAGGAGACCGTCCCCCCCACCAGAGGAGGCCCGCGCCATAGAGGCCACCGCTAGTGCTCCGAGGAGATCGGGGTAGGCAGCAGTTACCACCCAAGGCCCTAGTCGGGGGGACATCCCCGATGTGGGGGAGACCCCCCTTGTCCGGAAAAGGAAAGCCCCGGACTCCACGCCACCGACGAGGCCAACGGGGCCTGCTCCGAAGAAGCCCGCCTCGAAATCGGCCAAAGGCAAGCGGCCGGCGGATGGCTCCGGGTATTCATCGGAAGAGCTGGAGGTGTTAAACTACCCGGATGCCCCGGAACCCCGCTTCGGCCCCAAATATGGCGACCTCTCTGACCGTAGTATCCTCGGAGGGACGAGCAAAAAGTTGGCGATGAGGAGTTTCCAAAACGCCGTTTTTAAAGCCGATCAGATCACCCTCTCCGAGCTCGATGATGCGGAGCTGGCCCTGAGCATCGCCCAGGACATGAACACTCTCCAGCAAAGGGCATTCCACGGTCTTCGTCGGCTGGAGGTCAGCCGGGCGCGTTGTGATAAGGCCGAGCGGGAGGCTCGAGGAAGCAGCCTCCAGGCGGATTTGGAAGAAGAGCGACAGAAAAATCAAGTCGCTCAACGGGAGATCGCCACAGCGCGGGGGAAAACTCAGGCCCTGGAGGAGCGGCTCGAGAAGCTCGAGCTGGACTTCAAGACCAGGGAGTCCTTGCTGGAGCAAGAAGTTACCCTCCTGAAGAAGAAGGCCAAGGAGGCCTTCGTGCAGGGCGAAGAGAGGGGTCGCCGCTTGATGAGGACCGAACTGATGGCCTCGGTCCCCGACTGGGAGAGAGAGGCCGTGAAGCGGTTCGTTCGAGGACCTGTGTTCGAATATGCTACGATCCTCCGCGGGCGAACGACGCCCTCCTCGGATTCCAAAAAGCCTTCAACCAGCTGAAGGCACGTAACGTTATCCCGCAAGACTTTCCCACGGAGGGGTATGGCATCCATCTGACCGATGCCGGGGAGGATGAGGGGGATGACGGCGAGGCCTTGCCGGCGGATGAGGGCGCAGAGTTTGCCCGGGTAATTTCAATCGTGGAGAGGCAGGTCCGCAACGAAGAGCATAAACGCTTGGGGGAGCCTCTCTCTCCGGACGTGGAACCCGATGATCCCATCATCGTGGACGAAGGAGCGCCCGAAGTGGGGGCGTCAAGTGCCCCGGCGAACAAGGGCGTGGTCGATGCCGTGACCGACCAGGCCATGATGGTGGCGATCGAGGAGGTGGCCGAGGAGGTAGATGGCGCTTAGGCCTATAAGAAATCATATCGGGCCATATACCCGCAAACATGTATATTTTATATATATATATATATTTTTTTTTTTTTTTTGCAACCTGATGTAAACCTTTATTATCAACGAACAGTTCCTTAGCGAAATATGATCTTCTCGAAATATGATCTTCATTTTCTCATCGAAGCATGCTATTTATTTCATAAGTAATCATGAGCTCGAATAATAATTTTAAAATTGAACTTTGAAAAATTTGGTAAACGGGAATCAAGTTTGATACGTAAAGTATTCGATAACAAACTGCGATTTATTCCAAAAGAAAGAAATGACAAAACTCCGAGGAGAATGAATATTTTGTGGGCGGATCACTCATGACCATTTGCGCTCGATCTAATCATACGTAGAACCGTTTGAGGTTCGTGGCGTTCCAAGGACGGGGCAGTTCTCTCCCCGACATGTCCTCGAGGCGATAGGCATTGTTTTTGCAAATCTTGGTCACTTTGAACGGACCATCCCATTTAGGGTCTAACTTTCCCACAGGGTGAGAAACCCCGGCCTTCTTGGTGACCAGGTCCCCGATCTGGAAAGTTCGGGGACGGACATGGCGATTGTAAGCACGTGCAGTAGATGCCCGGAAGTTGTCCATCCTTCGAAGGGCGGCACACCTTCTTTCTTCGGCGAGGTCGAGCTCGGTCAGGCGAGCGTCGACGTTGGCGACCTCGTCGAAGTGTGCAACCCGAGCAGATGGGTGCAAAACTTCGGCAGGTATAACGGCGTCGGAGCCATAAACTAGGGCGTACGGGGTGTCGCCCGTCGCAGTCCGAGGAGTGGTCCGGTATGCCCAAAGCACTCCTGGGAGCTCGTCGGCCCAATTACGTTGTGCGCCGGACAAGGCGGTCTTGAGTCCGTGGAGAATTGTTCGGTTAGTGACTTCGACTTGACCGTTTGCCTGAGGGTTCCCTACTGAGGTGAAACGCTGCTCGATTTTGAGGCTGTTGCACCATTCCCTCACCCGATGACTTTGGAACTGGGTTCCGTTATCGGAAATGACGACCCTGGGGAGTCCGAAGCGGCAGATGATGTTTTTCCAGATGAAGATTTTGACAACCGAGTCGGTGATCTTCGCAACGGCCTCCGCTTCGGCCCATTTTGTGAAATACTCGACGGCAACAATCACGAATTTCCTTTGCCCGGGAGCTTGAGGGAACGGTCCGAGGATGTCTATTCCCCATTGGTCGAATGGCCAAGATACCTCCACGTTCACCATCAGAGCGGCAGGCTGGTGGACTAGGTTGGCGTGCAATTGGCAAGCTCGGCATCTTCGGACGAAGTCGAAACAATCTTGCACGAGATTAGGCCAGAAAAACCCTGCCCGTGATACCTTTTTGGCCAAGGACCTTGGCCCAGTATGGTTTCCGCAACACCCTTGGTGTATTTCTTCGATAACTTCCCTGGCCTGCTGTGTGTTCAAACACCGTCGAGGGGGCCCATCAAAGCTTTTCCTAAACAGGCGCCCCTGCCCGTCGAGGGCGTATCGGGAGGCCTGTTTTCGGAGTCTTTTGGCTTCGACGGGTCCCTCGGGGAGAATTCCGTCCTTCAGATAGGCGATTAGTTCTGCGATCCAGTCCTCCGGGGGCTCGACGGAGAGTATGCACTGTCGCGTCCCCGACCCGGTCAAAGGTGTTGGCGAACTCAATATGGTTATTCTTCTTTCTTTAGTCCCTTTTACCGAACTAGCTAGCTTCGACAATTGATCCGCCCTCTCATTTTCTGTTCGGGGAATTTGCTCGAGAGAGAATTTGGCGAACTTTTCCTTCAACTTGTTGACCTCCTCGAGGTACTTCGTCATCGATGCTTCCCGGGCATCGTAACTGCCATTGACCTGCTCGGCCACCAACTGCGAGTCGGTCAAAGCGACAAGTTCGTCCACGCCCTTGTCCAGGGCAATCTTCATCCCCGCGGCGAGGGCTTCGTACTCGGCCTCGTTGTTGGAAACCGGGAATTCTAGGCGAATGGCGAAGTCGAGCTCGTTGCCCAACTCATCCCGCAGATAAACCCCGGCTCCCCCACCTGAGCTCGTGGAGGACCCATCGACCATGAGGGTCCACGGTGTTTTTGGCTCCGTCTCCGCCCTCGGGGCCACTTCCGCTAAGAAATCCGCCAGGACCTGGGCATGAATCGCTGTCCTCAGTTGGAATTGGATATTTAACTCGCCTAGTTCGACGGCCCACTTCACGAGCCGACCGGAGACATCGGGTTTGGCCAACATCTGCCTCAGCGGCTCACTGGTCAGGACCACGATGGTGTGGGCCTGGAAGTATTGCCTTAACTTCTGGGCGGAGTGGACCAAAGCGAGAGCGAGCTTCTCGATGGTCAAGTAGTTCCGTTCAGGACCTTGTAGGAGCTTGCTGAGGTAATACACCGGGCGGTGAACCCGATCCTCCACGTGTACTAGGACCGAGCTGACCGCATTTGGGGATACCGCCAGGTAGGCGTAAAGGGGTCTTCCCGGGACTGGTTTCGACAGCAGAGGGGGCTCGGTTAAGTATCTTTTCAATTCGAGGAGCGCGTGCTGGCATTCCTCCGTCCATTTCCAATCCGGCACCTTCCTTAGTGCTTTAAAAAATGGGAGGTTCCGGTCCGCTGAGCGGGATATGAACCGATTGAGGGCGATTACTCGCCCTACCAACCTCTGTACTTCCTTCACTGAGCCAGGCGGCTCAATGTCGAGGATGGCACGAATCTTCGAGGGGTTGGCTTCGATCCCCCTATGGCTGACAATGTATCCGAGGAACTTTCCTCCTCGGACGCCGAACGTGCACTTGTTTGGATTGAGTTTTAGGCCATATTTTCTTAGAATCTCAAATGTTCGAGCCAGGTGCCCGAGATGGTCGGACTCCCGCTCACTGCGGACTATCATGTCGTCGACGTAAACTTCGACGGTTCTCCCGATCTCCTCCTTGAACATGAGATTCATGAGCCTCTGATACGTGGCTCCGGCGTTTTTCAGCCCGAAGGGCATCACGAGGAAGCAATAGGTCCCCGTCGAGACGACGAACGACGTCTTCCCACGATCCTCCTCGGCCATGTAGATCTGGTAGTAGCCTTGGAAGGCGTCCATCATGCTCATCAACGCGCACCCCGACGTTGAGTCAACGAGTTGGTCTATCCGAGGAAGGGGATAGTGATCCTTGGGGCAGGCTTTGTTGAGATCGGTGAAGTCGTTGCACATCCGCCATCGGCTATCGCCTTTGGCAACGACGACCACGTTGCATAGCCATTCTGTGAACTGGACCTCCACAATGTAGCCTGCCTCGAGGAGCTTGTTGACCTCCTCCTCGATGATTCGGTTCCGAGCTTCACAAAATATCCTCTTTTTCTGCCTCACCGGCCTGAACGATGGGTCCGTGTTGAGACGATGGACAATGACTTCGGGATCGATTCCTGGAAAATCAGAGGCCTTCCAAGCAAAGACGTCGGCATTTGTTCGGAGGAAGTCGACCAACATTACCTCGTGATGCGGCTCGAGGGTCAATCCTATCCGGGTGGTCTTGGATGGGTCACCTTCTACGAGCTGGATTGTCTTGAAATCTTCTGCCGGCGTCATTTTTTCTTCCTCGAGCCTCCTCCGCTTTGCCGGGTCGATCTCGGAGGACTCGGGGATGTCCATCCGCGAGGCGGCTGCCTCGATTGGACGGGGTGCCGGAGTCTTCTTCCCTTCGACGGAGGCCGAGTAACACTTCCAGGCGTCCAGGATCCGATATGTGACTTGCCCGATCCCCGCGGGCGTGGGGAACTTCATCTTCAAGTGATACGTGGACACTACCGCCCGAAACGCATTAAGAGCGGGTCGCCCGAGGATGATGTTGTAGGCAAACGTGGCATCAACTATCAAATACTGGACCATCATAGTCTTCCTCCTCGGGGCCTCCCCCAACGAGGTGGGGAGTTGAATCATCCCGAGAGGGACCACCTCGGAACCCCCAAACCCGACGAGAGGGGTTTGCACGGGGGAGAGCGTGTATCCTCCTAAGTCCATCTTGGCGAAGGTGTTGGCGAAAATGATGTTGGCGGAGCTCCCATTGTCGATCAGGGTCTTTGCCACGGAGTAGTTGGCTACGTCCAAATTAATGACCATTGGGTAATCCGGGGTATCCCCAGGCCTTCTGTTTTCGGGATGTGCGCAAGATCACGGTCGGTGAATTCAAGTGACTCCGACGTCGGCGTCGCTGCCTCTGATATGGTATTGACATGCAGCCTCTCGTGGTAGTAGCGCTCCTCGATGCGGTATCTAGCTTGGTCGAGGCGCCTCTCCACCTGTCTTCTCCTACTTTAGTGTCTCCTCCACTAGGGCCTCCCGCTATGGTGTGGATCATCCCCCTGACCGGGAGGTTGTCCTGTGTGGCAGGCTGTTTGTCAGTTTGAGTCGAAGGCGTGTAGCCCCTTCAAGGAGAGCGAGATCTAGCCCTCCTCGGTGTACCTTGTTCATCGTACGTGGGGGACGAGGAGTTGCGTCGACGGCTTCCGTCACTCTTGTGACCTGTCCTTGCTTTTTCACATATTTTTTGATCTCCGGTCGGCCCATATCGATAAGGCGCTGTATTTCCTTCTTGAGGGCGTAGCAGCCCTCGGTGTCGTGGTTACCCACTTGCTTGTGGAACGCACAATACTTAATTCCTCTCGGAGGGGCTCCATCCTCGTCCTGGATCTTCCTCGGCCTCCGGAAAACCGTCGGGTCGCTGGCGTTAATTGTGGCGAAGATCTCTTTCCTTGACATCACCAATGGGGTGAGATCATTGTCTCGTCGGCGTTCTTTCATTTCCCCGACCTCTGGCCTCCTTTTAAAACCTCATGTCCTCAACATTCATGTATTGTTGAGCGATGGACATGACTTTCTTCATGGTGGCAGGGCGCTTTTTGGCCAAATGGTCCGAGCATGCTTGGTTTTCGGATGGCCCCCATGATTACGTCGAGGAGGAAGTCCATCTGGACGCTTTCGACCTTGAGCAGCTCGGTGTTGAATCGGTTAAAGAAGTCCCTCAGAGACTCACCCTCCTTTTGCCGAATCTTATGCAAATGGGATGGGGGCAGCTTCGCTAGGCTTTTCGTCTGGAAATGGTTGACGAACTTTATCGCCAAATCGGCGAAGCTTCTGACCGAACCTGGGGCTTGGCGAACGTACCATTGCGAGGCTACTCCCTGAAAAGTCGTAACCAGCAACTTCGCGGCGAAGTCATTGTCGATCATGTGCACGCGCATGGCGTGTTTGAATTGTATTAGGTGTTCTTTGGGATCCGCTTCTCCATTGTATACGGGCAAAGTCGGTCGGGATTCGGACCCCTCTGGAAGCTCGGGCCCGTTGAAGGTCTGCGCTAAGTGGGTCTGCCTCGTCCGGCACAAAGTATCTTTGAGCCGATCCTGTCCGGAGCGGTGAGATACCTCCTCGAGCTTCCGGTTAAGGTCTTCCATCCGATGCGAAAGTTCCCCACATCATCTCGGGATCTCTCGCCGCGGCGACCTCATCGATCCTCCGCTGGATCTCTGTGGCCTGGTGGGAGATTTTCCTCCAACCGTTCTCTGTGACTCCGTGCAGGATGACCGGAGGATGCCCCCCAGAGGATTCGTCAAACTTCCTCCGCCAGTCGAGGGGGTGGGGGGCCGTCTCTCTCTGCGGACCTCCCTTGTCGTGGGGATCCGTTCGCGCACATCCGCGCGTCATCCCGCTCGGCGTCGGTTGCCCGAACACCTCGCGGGGGGCGAATTTCCTCCCTCATCGGATGAGGGTCTTCAGCAGTGGCAGCCGGGGCGGGGACTGGGTTCATCCGCCTGATCTCGTGTAAGAGCGTATTGAACTGATCAGCCGTCAGAACGACGAGGTTCTGCCCGCGGGAGGCGTAGGTGCTGGCCCGATGGCTTGCGGGACAGCGTGAGGTGGGATGCCGTGAGTTTCGGGAGCAGGATGGGCGGTGGTTTGCGGGGCCCCTGACTCTGTTCCGGTCCTTCGTGTGTTTACCATTTCCTCACTTTCTCGAATAGAAGCCTCCTTCTAGCGCCAAAATGATGTGGTCGGATTTTGGCCTGCGGTACACGTCACTTCGATCTGGGAGTTGTTCGAGTCCGGTCAGGTGGATCCGAGTAGGAGTATCTGAATGCTGGTCGGGTTCTATTCTGCAAGGATGGAGCACACGTAGACTAGCCGGAAGTGTCTCCGGCGAAGACCCTCCGACGCTCAAGTCAGAATTCGAGCAGGTAGAGGGGCGAGTGGTAAACGGTAATAATCAGTGTATTAGCGAATAAAGTATCTACCCCATGGCTGGTGTCGCCGTACTATTTATAATAATAATAAAAAATAGTGGGCCAGACCAGAATTAGGTTGGCCCCAATCCCGTTGCTGGTAACGGGCATTCGCCATGACGCGCAGTGGGCGCATGGGGGTGCATTCCTTGTTCGAGGAGGAACCTCCGTCGAGGATGAAATATTGTGGACATCGAACATGTCGAATCATCGAGGAGGCGTGGTGAACCTGGCCGAACAAGGCCGTCAGAAAAGACCATGGGCCATGATCGGGATAGCCTGACACGCGGCGATAGGGAGATGGCGGCATGTGCTGACCTGGATCCGACGCGTAGGCTGAGGAGGCGCCTACGTGGCCAGCGGCGACTTGGCCACATAAGTTATGTTTTGTTATTATGACAAGAGAAAAATGTAAGTTTGTTCACAATGCAAAGATCTCCTTATGTCATTACCTTGTCATTGCGTTCTCTAGTCTTGTTACATTAATCTCTTACCAGTAAACTAGGAAACTTGTGCACAACGCTTTAACACAATGTAAACTTGTAGACCAACTCTTCAACACAATTTACACTTGTGCACAACTCCTCACAATCTTGTCAAATTCTACACTGCATTTCATTTGGATGCACTGTATAGCCTCTGCACATTTTATGGATCATAGGTACAACAAAGGCAGCAAGAACACATTGCCTAAAGATAATATATACATCTTTAACATTAATATAGTGCAGATTACATAAAAAAACATTTGAGATCAGAAAATTTAACAAAAATTAGGCACAACTCACATCTGTCTGATATTGTCGCCCCCCACCATTTACCAACATGACTAGAAAACCCTACATGATGAGGCCAAATCCACCCTGCCACGTACCGCCTCCTCATCTTACACGTCGGATCTGGTCAGCACATGAACGCCATCCCCCGTATCGCCGCGTGTCAGGCCTATCCCGATCAGGCCCAGTCTTTTTTCTTGACGGCCTTGTTCGGCACAAGCTCGCCACACCCCCTCGATGAAACGACATGTTCGATGTCCACCATATTCTCTCCTCGGAGTCAACACTCCTCGAACAAGAACGCACCCACGCGCCCCCGCAGCGCGTCCTGACGAGTGCCCGTTACCAGCAACGGGATTGGGCCACCTAACTCTGGCCCGGCCCACCTATTTTTATTATTATATAGTAAACGACGACACTACAAGTCATGGGAAGACAACTTTTATCTACTAATACTAGCTGAACATTATTTACTGTTCACACTGCCCGAATTCTGACTTGAGCGTCGGAGGGTCTTCGCCGAGACACTTCCGCTAGTCTCACGTGTGTTCCATCCTTGCAGAACAGGACCCGACCACAGCATTCAGCACCCTTACTCGGATATACCTGACCGGATTCGGACACTTACTCCCAGGACGAAGTGACGTGTACCGCAGGACAAAATCCGACCACATCATTTTGGCGCTAGAGGAAGGCTACTCGAGCAGTGAGAAAATGGTAAACACGCGAAGGACTGGAACAAGTCGATGGCCCACAATCCACCACCAATCCGGGCCCCGAGACTCAAACCAAACCCACCCCACGCCATTCCGCAAGTCACTGGGCCAGCACCTACCCCTCCCGCCGGGCAGAACCTCGTCGTTCTAACGGCGGATCAGTTTAATACGCTCTTACCGTGATCAGGCGGATGAACCCAGTCCCCCGCCCCGATTGCCACTGCTGAAGACCCTCATCCCATGAGGGAGAATTCGCCCCCCGCGAGGTGTTCGGGCAAACCGACGCCGAGCGGGATGATAGCACGGGTGCGCGAACGGATCCCCCCGACAAGGGAGGTCCGCAGAGAGAGACGGCCCCCGCCTCCTCGACTGGCGGAGGAAGTCCGACGAATCCCTGTGGGGGGCATCCTCCGGACACCCTGCACGGAGTCACAGAGAGCGGTTGGAGGAAATCTCCCACCAGGCCACAGAGATCCAGAGGAAGATCGATGAGGTCCGCCGCGGCGAAAGATCCCGTGATGATGTTGGGGAACTTTCGCATCGGATGGAAGACCTTAACCGGAAGCTCGAGGAGGTATCTCACAGCTCCGGACAGGGGTCGGCTCAGCGATACTTGTGCCGGACGAGTCAGGACCCGCTCACCGCATACCTTCAACGAGCCCGAGCAACCAGAGGGATCCGAATCCCGACCGACCTGCCCCCGATACAATGGAGAAGCGGATCCCAAGAACACCTAATACAATTCAAACACGCCATGCGCGTGCACATGATCGACGACGACTTCGCCGCGAAGTTGCTGGTTACGACTTTTCAGGGAGTAGCCTCGCAATGGTACGTCCGCCAAGCCCCAGGTTCGATCAGAAGTTTCGCCGATTTGGCAATAAAATTCGTCAACCATTTCCAGACGAAAAGCCTAGCGAAGCTGCCCCCATCCCATTTGCATAAGATTCGGCAAAAGGAGGGTGAGTC
>CM047872.1:5797751-5823608 GCA_026212405.1 Petrea volubilis
AAAATATATATTATATATAATTAAAAAAAAAATTCTTTTTTCTTTTTTTTCCCCACTTTTTCCTTTATTTTCTTTCCCCCTTTTGGTTGAATGCAAGGTTTGGGTCGGATTTTGGGTTTCACTGTGATTTTTTTGTCCGCAGGGTTTTTTTTGCAACTTTAACAAAACAGAAGGTCTTTTTAACATTTTACTGGATCGAAACCTAGCAAATAATAGGGGTAGAATGGTGATTTCCCATACCAGAAAATTATCCCATTTGCACCAGGAGCGCGTAAAACACACCGGGGTTTTTTTTGTTAATTAGAAATTTTACAGGGTTTTTTTTGAGATTTTTTGATACATAAGGTTATTCGTGCTCATTAGAGATATCACAGGGGGGCTGCGAGCATTAATCCCCTTTTTTTTTCCCCAGTTTCTTCCCTTATGTCTTTTTCCTTTATGCCGAGAGAGAGAGAGAGAGAGAGAGAGAGAGAGAGAGAGGAGGAGCAGGAGCTCTCTCTAATAAAAGAGAGAGAGAGAGAGAGGAGGAGCAGGAGCTCTCTCTAATAAAAGGCACCATCCTGGCTTCATGGTCCATTACTGTGTGGAGGTTGTTGAAGTGGCTGCATATTGCTTATTTTTGAAGGCATACTGCGCACAAGTCAGACTTCACTAACATGTCTTGATTAATTTCCTTGGCCTGATCATCAACACATTTTTTAACATACTCCTATTTAGTCCCCGGGCAAAATTACCTGAAAAATACAATATCACTTTTTAGTTTGACGTTGAAGAATCTTTTAAAAAATGCCCCAATTTTGCTCCTCATTTTGTTCCATTTTCATATCCAGATATGTCGAATTGGTATTGGCTTGAAAACTAAAGAACAATATGATGCAATATAATATGGATTTAACAATTAAGATCCCTTTTCTTTGTTTTAAAATACTATCCTCCCCCCCCCCCCCCCCCCCAACAAAAAAAAAAAAAAGAGGAAAAGATGACATAAAGCAATTCGAAATATGAGCAAAGTTGCTGCCTTTTAATTGTGGTAGTCTGTTTCTGCACATTGCTTTTTCAAAAATGATTCAACCCTTCGACAAAAG
Organism: Petrea volubilis; assembly: GCA_026212405.1. Taxonomy (NCBI): domain Eukaryota; kingdom Viridiplantae; phylum Streptophyta; class Magnoliopsida; order Lamiales; family Verbenaceae; genus Petrea; species Petrea volubilis. The sequence goes on from CM047872.1 coordinate 5,798,837, forward strand.
CAGCATCCCATCGTATTCGAGCTTTAGAAAGGTAAAAATGGTGCACGCTTTAAAAACTTTTCTTCTAGTTGAGAAAAATAAAAACGAGTTCTTCTTGGGATGAGTGACGTGACAAAACCTTTTATTAAGAATTTTTTTTTGTCACGAAGATTTGTCATGTCATGCCAAAATGTGGACTCGTCGTATGTACTTTTCATAACAAAAGTGATTGTCGCATAAACTATGAAATTTGGTCATTTAAAATCATTTTGTTTGCAATAGAGCATCATTTCAGTACCTTTTAGATGGATTCGTGACAATATTTCATTGCCATAAATCAAAAAATTCATAATAGAAAGATACCTTTTGTGTCAATTTTTATATTATAGTGATATAGGGGAACTTTTCCGTTTCAAAAAACAAATACGATTACTATTCAAGCATGTCCCTATTACGACAGAAAATAACTTGCAAAACTATCACATGGTTTAATTTTACTCTATCATCATTAAACCAAAATGACATAACCCCATCGAATCAAAAATTCAACTCATGACAACAAAAGATATTATATTAAATAATAGCATACATCATGACAAACATTTGTGTTTGTACATTATGATTAAATATTATATTTGATGTTTCAACTACCGTGTATATGTACATATTCACAAAACACGACTTATAAAAACTAGTTGGTTCATTGATAAACATTAAAAAAGAAAAAAATGTCGAATTCAAGAACCTGCTATATATCAAAAGATTAATAATTTTTCCATCAATATTCTTCCAACAAAATAAAAGCAATGCCAAACTCAAGCACCTATTATCCAAAATATCAAAAATTTTCCATCAATATTTTACCCATCATAGAAAAATGACAACAAGTGACAAATAAATTTATCAGACAAGATTTATACTTTAGCCCAATATTTAACAAATTAAAAAGTAAAAAAAAGAAAGTTATTAGAAATATCACAAGTAAAGATCAGTCCCACAATATATTGAATGGCTCCAAATACATGAATATGCACTTTTGTTCGCTCTCTAGTTGCATTATTTTTCTTATTTTCTTTGGATCAATAAGTATAATCCACCAAATTGCGAGCATATATGTTACAGAGGAACAAAAATCTGCTACCAAAATAATTAGACAAATGAAAGATTTGCTGAATAAAATAGTTTAGACACAGAATATACCAAAAAGGGAACGAAGGATAGAAGTCTAAATACCTTGAAAGAAAAAATGTATTCGCTGGCGATGTTTCCAAGACATGTACTTTGTAGGCAATATGGAAATTTTGGAATACATGACCAAACTTGATTAAGGTGAAAATTATATGGTCAGCATAAAAGCCCTCAAACGTACGTTATCCATTAAAGTATGAATGTATGGGTGGTATTGTAATGTAACATACAAATATAGCAATCATGGTCGGTCCAAAAACTAAATTGAGGTTGGGTTGTCAACTTCTCATGCGATAGACTCTTACTAAATTCCTTGAATATAACTACTGTAGCAACCATAGTTGGTCCAAAAACAAATTTTAGGTTAGGTTGCCAACTATTCATCCTTTAAAGTCCTTAAATAAAACAGTTGTAGCAACCATGGTTTGTCCAAAAACTAAATTGAGGTTAGATTGTCAACTCTTAATCCGAGAGACTCGTACTAAATTCCTTCCATAAAAACTTAACTTCCTGTGGACTTCATTTAGAAAACAAAAACCTTTCTTAAGGATATTCATGGTAGTTAATTTGAAAATATATGGATACAAAAAGCTGTTACACGCCATTTTACATGAAACTAGGTTTTTTTATTTTAATGTTTGTAGTTCAATCAAATTTAAGGATTTTTCCTGCACAATTTGTTCTTTGGATACTATTTAGTATCAAGTGAGTTTAATATAATTATATCAAATCAACTACAAAGAAATATAGTATAAGTCATAGTGCGAACATGTGGGCAATTGCATTTTGTTCTCTAACCTTTGCGTTTCAGTACAAACAACAATTGGCATAAGTTAACACTGCAAATTGTGACACGAAAGCAAAAGATTTTGTGACAAAACCTTTTATGATGAAATTTTTTGTCACAAAGATTTGTCAGGTCATGTCGAAATGTAGACCTATTTTATTATAACAAATTGGCGAAATGTGGACGAGTCACAGGTATGTGCTTTTCATGAAGAAATCTTTGTCATGTAACAAATAAAAATTTCATCATTTAAGACCATTTTTGTTGCAATAGAGTGGGCACTTCGGTACCTCTTGGAAAGATATATTTTTCACTAATATGGATTTGTGACAATATTTCGTTTCCATAAATCAAAAATTTCATCACAGAAGCATACCTTTTGTATCAATTTTTATGCTATACTAATTGACGTGGCATATTTCCGACCGGAAAACCGGCCCCTCGTGTACCCCCCGATGGATCCCATCGAATCCTCCCAACGGAAACCGAACAGTTTTGCGGCTCCCCTCCTTGTCGACTTGCTTGTCATAATGATTTCTTCTAGAAGTTCGCTCCTCGACAACCTGATCGATATGCGTATCGATCGGGTCTATGCCGCGTTCAACAGATCCCTGCTGGCATTAAATGCTCCGTCAGACGAGGCATGGGAAAACCACCTAACCCCATACCTCATTAATGAGGTGCCAGCTACCATCTGTAGACCCTACCTCTGGGTCTACGAATCACACACGTCAGTCCCCAGCAGCCTACTTGGCTCGGTGGGCCCCCGGGAGTGTGGCATACTTGTACATGGTATAAATACCCCTGCGTTTATGGTAAGAGGGGGCATTAAATACATACAATACCCTTACTCTGTTCAAATTACAAAAAAATCGATCCGCTGACTTAAGCATCGGAGGGTCATAGCCGAGACCTATCTCGGCTAGCTCACGTTGTTGTTTCCCTTTGTTGCAGGCAACTTCCCGATCAAATACATCCATATACACAACCGACCAGGGTAATCGATCGGAGCCGAACATCTCCCAGAATCGACCCGCATCACTAATACATGCGAACTTTAAATGCAGACTTTCGTGACAAATTATTTCCGTCACAAAAAAAGACCAATTATTCAAGTACATCCCTATTGTGATAGAAAATAACTTGTAAACTATTGCATGGTGTAATTTTACTTTATCATTATCATACCAAAATGACATAGCTCCATTGAATCACAAATTCAACTCATGGCAACAAAAAATGTTATATTAATAACACCGTATATCATAACAAATATTTATGTTTGTACACTATAATTAAATATTCAATTTGATATTTCAACTACAATGCATATCTACATATTCACAAAATACTGCTTATGCAAACTAGATGGTTCATTGACAAACATTAAAAAACAGAACAAAAAAAATGTCAAATTCAAGCAACTATATATTATACATCCAAAAGATTAACATTTTTTTCATCCACTTCTTCCAACCATATCAAAAGTCCAAAAAATGCCTATTTTATTACAACAAATTGGTTGAATGTGGACTCGTCACAGGCATGTGCTTTTTATGACAAAACTCTTTGTCACGCAACATATAAAAATTTCATCATTAATTTAAGGCCATTTTTGTTGCAAAAGAGCGGGCATTTGGGTGCCAATTGAACGCCGAGTTTTTCCTAAACAAGGATACATTCTAGAAAAATTGGAGAAAAAAAAAGGCAAAGGAACTCATGACGGCTTGAATGCTTCTCAACATTCTTTCACTTTTCACCTAGTTTCTAGCAACAATTTGAAAAATTTTGACAACTGAAGTTGGGTTCTAAACAATCAAGAGAATATTAAGATAAGAGGATGACAATGAATGCACACTTCATATTGAGAATAAATCATAAAATATTTAGAGGTAATGATTTTTTGCTATCCGAACTATGATATATTTTTGACTTTGCTACTTAAACTTTTTCTTTTGTATTCGGTTGTCATCCAAACTATACAATTTTTTGACTTTACCATCTAAGAGCAAATTGCAGCCAAAAAAGTCTCTAGAATCATATCACGCGCATGGCACGTGATTTTGATAAGGGTACTTCCATCATTTCGCCTGTAGAGAAATTATTTGTAAAAAATGGTGCTCATAGTTTCTAGCAACAAATTGAAGAATCTTGACTAGTGAGGTTGGGTTATAAATAATCATGGGAATATTAAGAGAAGAGGATGACAACGAATGTGCACTTTACATTGAGAATAAATCATAAAATATTTAGAGATAATGATTTTTTGCCATTCGAACTATGACATGTTTTTGACTTTGCCACCTAAACTTTTTTTTTTTTTTTTGTATCCGGTTGTTATCCAAACTATACAATTTCTTGACTTTACCACCTAAGAGCAAATTGCGACCAAAAAAGTCTCCAGAATCATATCATGTGCATGGCACGTGTTTTTGATAAGGGCATTTCTATCATTTCGCCTATAGAGAAATTATTTGTAAAAATGTTGCTCATAGTATTTGAACTTGGGCTAAGAAGGAGTATGACCAACCATGTTACCACTTGGTCAACCAACATATTTGTTAAATATAAGACATATTTATGTATTTTTACATTACTTGTATAAATGTAACTAAATATATTTTAATATCAATTTGAAATCCGCAAAAAAAAAACAAATAAAACCCATTTTTTAAAGAAAATTTGATCTTGGTAATGTAATTAAGTTTTTTAAAAAAAAGGGGTCAAATAAATTTGATTAATTTGAATGATATTTTTAAAAAATAATTTTTATCAATTTTTTTAAATGAATTAAATTTATTTCTATCCCTTTTCTTTAAATTGAAAACAATATTTTATCCCATTTATTTAAAAAAAATATGTTTTATCAATTTCTTTTTAAACTAATTAATTAGCAAGATAAAATTTTCTTTACAAAGAATAATTTATTCCTTTTATTTTTTTTGGATTAAAAATTGATATTAAAATAAAAGTAATATCAATTTTTAACTCACAAAATAAATATATTTCTTTTATTTTTGTGAATTTCAAATTGATATTAAAATGCATTTATTTGAATTTATATATTACAAATATATCAATCTTCTTTATTGTTATGAAGAATATTAGTTGGTCAAGTGGTAATGGGTGTGGTTACACTCATTCTCAACCCACGTTTGAATTCTATGGGGAACATTTTTACAAACTAATTTTTCTCAAGCGAAATGATGGAAATACCCTTACCAAAATCACGTGCATGATTCCAGCGACTTTTTTGTCCAGAATTTGCTCCTAGATGGTAAAGTCCAAAAATCATATATTTTGGATAGCATTCGGAGACCAAAAAAAAAAATGTTTAGGTGACAAAGTCAAAAAAATATCATAGTTCGGATGGCAAAAAGTCATTACTCCAAATATTTATTTTTGGCTTCTTTTTGTTGGTTCTATTTTTTGTTGAATCATGCACTAACACACAAGTTCGCATCTTCATCATTCAATGGTAACCTTGTTTCTTGAGGTAGTAAGGTGATTTTAAAGTGATAGCAAACATGACTATGCCAATTTGATTAAACCTTTTGCTAGCGAGGATATTGAATTTAGGATGAATTATTGGTAATATTTAGGTCAAGTTTTGAATTTAGGAGATTATCGTTTGGTTTCAAGTTTACCTTATGAATTCTTGAGGTTTCTTAATTTTGGCTGGAATATTATTTTCGTTGGAAATTTTTAATGAGAATGGATGGAGGGTGCAAAGTACCAAACTAATATCTTTTCAATAGGTGCACAATATCAAAACTAAAAAAAAAATACCAAACTCGAGCACCTATTCTCCAAAATATCAACCATTTTCCATCCATATTCTTAGGGGTGAGCATAAGTTTTTAAAAACTGCCTAAACCGCCCGCACCATACCAAGCTTCACCGTTTTTGTCTTTTGTTTTATAAAACCACGGTTCAAAAATTACGTTCAAAACCGCACCACAAAATTTGTTTGATTCTAAATTTTATCCTTAGATCCCATTGAACCGAACCATTCATATATTTTAAATATATATATGTCTAAATTTATACCTTTATTCAACTTAAACTCTTCAACATATAAGATAAATTCTCTAATCACTTTTTAAATTGTTTCAACTTTCATTGGTTATTGATTTAATCATTCAACATTTCAAATATATCTAACTATTTAATATTGAATTATGCACGGACTAATTAAAAATTTAGTATGCTATAGGATGCTAAAATCTTAAGAAGATGTTTAGTGAATCAATATTATTTTTTGAACTTGATTTAAGTATGCAAACCCCGCATTATATCTATTAGCTTGATAGTCTTTAAATTTAGTCTTTATGCTTTTTATTTCACAAAATATATTGTCATGTGTTGATTTTTAATATCAATGCAAATATTCTACTAATATTAGAAGATGCTATATTTTTTAACTTTTGTCTAATTATTTCTTTTTTTATTATTTAGAACCGCTAAACTGCACCGAATCACTTTAAATTGCACCTTTGATTTTACTTAAAGACCACAATTTGAATTATATTTTGGAAAAATTATGGCAATTCGATTTTAAACATGTCCACAAAAAATCAAAACCAAACCGTGACACCCCTACATATTCTTCAAGTCATAGCAACATGACAACAAGTGACAAATAAATTTGTCGAACACAATATGTACTTTGGCCCAATATTTAACAAATTAAAAAAACCAAAGAAGAAAGTTATTAGACATATTACAAGTAAATATCAGTCCGATAGTATATTTAATGGCTCCAGTTACATTAATAGGCACTTTTGTTCGCCCTCCAGTTATGTGATTTTTCTTATGTTCTCTAGATCAACAAGTGTAATCTAATAAATTGCGAGCATATGTTAAAGGAAGAACAAAGATATGTTACCAAAATAATTATACAAATGAAAGATTTGCTGAATAAAATAGTTTAGACGTGGGATAAACCACAAAGAAAATGAAGAATAGAAGTCTAAGTACCTTGAAAGAAAAAGAAATATATTCATTGGCAATGTTTCCAAGACATGCACTTTATTTATAGGGTTGAAATTCTAGAACACATGACCAACTTGATTAGGTGAAAATTTTATGGCCAACATAAAAGCCCTCATGTGCACGTCAACCATTTGAATATGCATGCGTTATCCATTTGAATTGTTATTCTACTGAATTTATTGATATACATTATATGAATTAGATTTTCTTATCCCTTTCCTCTATAAATAGTGCTTATTAGAATTACCTACCTGCATCACAAACAATATTGTCATCATTTTTTGTATTCGCACTTGCATAAAATTAGGCAATAACAATGACTTCTTGGTATGCATATTGTGTCATTGGAAAACCCCTCTTAATCCTCATGATTTTATTCAACTTTTCAGCAATTATGGACAAATGTGAAGCTGGACAACTTGGAGAAATGGAGGTGCCCGAATATGAGAATCGAGCTTCTGTTGCAAATACCAACAACCTAGACACCGTTGAGCATTCACGTGAACTAAGTTCTGGTAACCTAAGAGCTAATGCACAATTCGGTACCAGATTGCAATTCATAGGAATGCGTTGCTAATCTTGATAACTCTAGTTCCTAGAGTTATTTTGGCTTTATATTGTGTAAATTTTAACTCCATTTAATTTAAATTGCTAGTTTTTGGCCAAGAAAATGTTATTTAGCTTGCCTAGTTGTTGCTTTCTTTGGTAGGACGAGTTTTGGAGACAAAACAATTGAAAAGGGGGCAAACAAACAGTGAGCCAGCCGCCTAGGCGTAATAATGTCCCGCCTAGGCGGCAATGAAGAAAATGAAAATCAAGTTCCCGTGAGCTTGCCACCTAGGCGGCAAAATGTCCCGCCTAGGCGGCACTGAAGAGTCGAATTCCAGTAGGCTAGCCGCCTAGGCGGCAAAATATCCCGCCTAGGCGGCATTGAAGTGAAAATTTCCAGCGAGATGGCCGCCTAGGCGGTGCATAATCCCGCCTAGGCGGGGACGCTTTTTTTGAAAACTAGGTTTTCGGACTTTTGAGCATTTTTGCTACTTTAAAAAGGGGAGAAAAGCCAAAAACAGGGGCGGCTGAAAACAGAGAAGAAGAGAAGAGACTTTTGGGGCAAGAGAAGAGAACAAAGGGAAAAAGAAGAAGATTTACATCATCATCAAGAGTTCTTCTTTCATCTCTTCCTTGTTTTATGTTTATTTTCTTCATACTTTTTGCCATGGATTCTTGTAGTATGATGAACTAGATTTCTTTTCTAGGTCTTTAATGGAACCTTGTATGGATTTTTATTGAATCTCTATGAATCTCTATTAAGTATTTTGCATATCAATTGTTTTGTTTTGGTCTTAATACGTTCTAGTGATTGGCCACCATTAGAATTGATTCGTTAACTTTGATTGAGCTCGAGAGAGGATTTCATAGCTTAGAAATGAACAAAGCAACCTAAGTTTGTATTCTTTGGGAATATAATTCGTAGGGAGGACGAGAGTACCAACCTACATTAGGTAGTCACTTGAAATTGGTTCTTAATGCTATTATCTAGGTTCGATTCTCATAGAGATAGAGAGGATTAATCTAGTTAATAAGGTTTATTCTATATCGAGAGAGTAGCTTAGATAAAATCGAATTTCGGATTATTGAGCATGCTTTGTTACTTGATAGAGAGGATTAGGAGAATTGCTTAAAAGACGTACAAGGGGAAGTTAAAGACCTAGGTTATTTTCTCTTGGTATTTCCTAGTTTATTACTTTCGTAACTTGTTTACTTGCTCTTAATTTCACAAATCTCTCAATTTTACTTTCAATTGTTTGAATTAAGAAGTCACAAATTGTGTGAAGAAGATTAGAAAATTGCTTAGAAATTAGTCCTCGTGGGATCGATATTTTTATACTACTTGTGCGATACGTATGCTTGCGTGTACTCGTTACAAACATCAACAAATCTCTAGATGATATGCTCAACTATTATAATATATAACTGATCATGATCATCCATCAATGTTCTACTAAATGTTGTAATAGTAAATAAGGTACTCACACTGATATGAAAATACCGACGTATTTGAATAAGTTGTCATAGGAAATAAATAAAGAATAAGCGTCGACGTAGCATGACACTTCTTTGTGAGTTCAAATAAATTTGTATAAGTTTTCCATACATTTAATAAACAAGCGAAGGTTGTCTCTCTTTATGAGAACCTTTTACTTCTTTTGTTTGATATGATTTCTTTTCATAGGACTTGGTTTTAATTTATAGAGCGGTTATTTTAAATCGACTAGTAATCTTGATAATACTCACATATATTATTTGATCAAGTTAAAAGGCAATAGGAAATCAACAAAGTAAAGTTAAGCACCGTTGAGCATTCTAGAAATGTAATGCCACATCGGAAAAAACATAAAGAACGTCAACGTCCACGTCCACCATCCAACTCTAACTAATTAGTATCTAAAATATTATGCTTGATCATGATATAGTTGATCATTGGAATGAATATGTCGTCCAATCTCTTCTAATCCTTTGATTATGAATAATGTACTAGCTCTAAAGTGATATGTATAGATGTATTTGAATATATGATGAATAAGAGCTAGTAATGTATTATTTGTTATGAGTTTGAAATAAATTTGTACTAGTCTTTACTTAATTAGTAAATGTTTTGTCTCTTAATTTTCTTTTTTTTGTGTGTCAATTAATTATAAATGCTATATATTTTCTTTTCTTCTTTTTCTTCTTCTTCTTCTTCTTCTTTTTCGTTGTTAGTTTGATTAGGTCTAAACATAAAAATATTATTCTTGAAGTCATGCAAATAATCAGCAGTAAGAAACGACTATAGACCCAACTATCACTCAGTTCTAACTATTATTTATATACATAGGATAACAAAGTTAGGATAAGTACAAAGAAGTTTGAATTTTTATTTCACTAGTTTTTTTTTTTCGATTACAATCACTCGGGACACCCTATAGATGTCAATCGGAAGGACCCCCACACACGCACACACTCACTCAAGGGGAAAGGGGGAGAGGACAAGAGGATTCGAACTCAGAACCTCACTGGTACTGATGGGAACCCCCACCACTGGGCTACAACCCCAGTGGCCACTAGTTCAATACACTAAATGGCCACTTTTACATTTAAGAAGTTATGATAGACATCCTGCAAAATATTAAATTGGCAAACTCAACAGACGTGTAAAATAGGAAGATCGTAGGTTTTCGATCGGAGCCCCAACGGATTGGAGTGTACCAGTAATTTCAACATTGAGGTATTATATTTAAACAAGATAAAAAAAGATTTTTCATTTTTCGATTGGACACATACAGTGGAAGTAATGCTATGTAAAATTTTTCCATTAAGTTGTTGCATCAATCAAGTTTTGTATTCTTCATCAACAAAAAAATAACAAAAAACTCAAAGTTTTTATATTGTAATATTTTTGGACAGACTGTGTATGTCTAACCTTCATGATTAATAATGGACCTAATTTTTGTACCGTCTTTCACAAAATGCTACACAATAACACAATATAAAAAGAAACTCATTGCATGACTTACATTGAACCCTATCACACAAGGTCCTCGTGTACCGCATCAAGTACAATAGTTCTAGCTGCTGATTTTTTTTTGTTTTTTTTTTTAAGAATTATGTTACATTTCATCCGATTATATGACCATATTAAGTACCATTATTACAATTTATTTCAGAACAAACTACGATACATTAAGCTAAAACCCTTACGTGGTCATTGTGATCTATTTAATTATGGGGGCCTCCTATTTATCACGATGACTGAAGAATCTTCAACTCTAACATGTGAAAATCAAGTGTAATGTAACCAACAGGCGCAAAATGACATATGCAAGTATTTGTTATGATTTTGTACCATGCCACTTAACATCTAAAGAAACGCAAACTAATTTTGAAAATTTGAGGCAAATGTTAATTAATTAAGGTGTGTTAATTTGCAAGTTACAGTGCTCTCGTTACTATAGAATTCTTTATAAAGCAATAATTTATCATTTACCAAAAAAAAAAAAAAAACACCCAAAAAGTGCTGCACCAAACACGCATACAACTACTGTAATTTAGAGGGCGTGTCAGTTTATAGCTAGTAAATTATTAATTAAATTAGACATCCCAACAAATCTAACTCCCTTAAATCCTATTTTCTCAGCTAATATGTGGTTTCTTGATCTCATGCTGTAGTATTTAATTTCAATTGGCAATAAATAATGAAGCATTTCTTTGTAATGGTGTTTCTTCGCGATTTTAATAGACTGGGTGCATGTATTCAACAATCCAAATTTAATAGCATTATATATATATATATTATATATATATATAATGTGGTTGAATATGAAAATATGGGTACATGAGTGGAATCCAAACTACCTAATCTATGAAAGAATTTTTCGTTCTTAACTAGGACAATCAACTGCGGAATAAAAAACCTTAGAAAATACTTATGAAATAAAAATACTTTCATCTATCCAACTATAATTATTTTTAAACTTTGATGATTCTTATTTTTTAATAATACTTTGCTATACAAACTATACAAAATTTGCACTTTTTTTTTTTTTTTCGAAAAGCAAAATTTGCACTTCTCTACCTAGCTACCTTGACCAAATTTCCAGCCAAAAAATTTACTACACCATCCCGTTATCTATCATTGGAGAAATTCAAACATTCAAATAATAGACTTGCTTCGCCACTTCAAGAAAAAGTTGTAAAGTAATTTTAAAATTTCTTGCCAATCAATTTTACCTTTAAAATCATTGTGTTGTCGTTGCCAGTCATTATTCGACAATTTTCTTGCAAATATTGTGTAAGTTGTATAACAAAGTGTGATGGCGTTCCTGTGCAACCCAAACTTCAACGTGTCTTTGGACTAATCGGTGTGATCTATGTTGTATAGACACGAACATGTAGCTATAGACATGTTAGGGCACAAACATGGCAACACGGAATTTCCAAAAAAAAGTTGGCTAGTGAAAATTGACAAAAAATAAAAAAAAAAAACCTTTCAAATAAGCGTTTTATAATGAAATTTAGTTGGATAATTCATTGGAAGGATTAATTTTTACTTTATAACATAAATGTTAAATTTTAGGACTGGATTAAAATAATTCTAATTTTAACCTTTAAAAACCTTTAATAATATCAACGTTATATTTTTGTCAAAAATCTGCCAATTACAAAGTTTAGTTATTGTCCTCGGTTAAAGTCATTATATTTTTTAAGTCATGCATACAAATCTTCTTTAATTTGTACTTGAATAGTCGCATTGATATTAATTAATGACTTGGAAAGTTTTCATAATTTACTGCCGTATTAACTTAATGTTATCTCAATAAGTTGTGGAATGCGGATTGAAGGAGAGGAGTTTGAATATAGGGATAAATATTTTTTACCATTCAAACTTTTCGTATTTTTGTACTTTACCATATGAACTTTTTTTTTACCGTTTGTCATCTAAACTTTGTGTTTTTTTATATATTACCATCTAAGGGCATTTTCTGGTGGAATATTCCACCGGAATTCCATCACATACATGTCGCGTGACTTTAAGTAAGGGCAAATGCGTCATTTTACATGGGATAAATACTTTTAACCCTCCAAACTTTTCGTATTTTGGGACTTTACAATATAAACTCTGCGTTTTTTACATATTACCATCTGAACTTTGCGTTTTTTACATATTACCATCTAAGGGCATTCACATGTATGTCATGTAACTTTAACCAGCTGAAATGACGCATGCCCTTAGCTCCAACAAAAAATGTAATGTGTAAAAAACACAAAGTTTAAATGGCAAACAGTAAAAAAAATGTTCATATGGTAAAGTCCAAAAACATGAAAAGTTTGGAGGGTAAAAAATATTTATCGCTTAAATATATATTAATTCAATAACAAAATTGATTTTTGCTCTTGTATGCTTGTAGTGGTTGGTAATTACATTTAGTTTGAGTAGCGTTTTAGACATTAGAACACTTAATAAATAGGTATAATTACTTATTACATCTAAAAAATCTCACATCTTACATATGAGATTGCTAGTATATATTTCACCATGAATAATATTCATGAAGGCTATGAACCTATACTTTGCATCACATGATTCACATTAGTTCGTTCATATCGGGTTTCAACTAAAAATTAACATAAGAAAATTGGCCCGTCATTTCGGGAATAATCCTTAGTGTTAATCAAATAGGCACAACTATAGCAATCATGATTGATCCAAAAACTAAATTGAGGTAGGTTTGCCAACTTTTCATTCGAGAGACTTTTACTAAATTCCTTCAATAAAGCAACTGTAGTGACCATAGTTGGTCCAAAAACTAAATTGAGGTTAGATTGTCAACTATTCATCCCATAAATTCCCTAAATAAAACAGCTATAGCAACCATGGTCTATCCAAAAACTAAATTGAGGTTAGATGGCCAACTCTTCATCCGAGAGACTTTTACTAAATTCTTTCAATAAAAAACTTAACTTTCCGTGGACTTCATGTAAAAAATGAAAACCTTTCCTAGGGATATTCATGGTAGTTAATTTGAAAAATATAAGGACACAAAAAGCTGTTACACGCCATTTTACATGAAACTATTTTTTGATGTTTGTAGTTTAATCAAATTTAAGGGTTTTCTTGCACAATCTGCTCTTTGGATATTGTTTAGTATAATTATATCAAACATTTAAGAATTTTCTTGCACAATTTGTTCTTTGGGTACTGTTTAATATAATTATATCAAATCAACTACAAAGATGTATAATATAAGTGACAATATGAATATGTTGAGAATGGCATTTTGTTCTCTGACCTTTGCGTTTTAGTACAAACATTAAATGGCATAAGCTGACATTGCAAATTGTGACACGAAAGCAAATGATTTCATGACAAAACCTTTTATGGCGACATTTTTTGTCACAAAGATTTGTCATGTCGAAATCATGTAGACCTATTTTATTACAACAAATTGGCAAAAGGTGACTCATCATAGGGATGTGCTTTTTATGACAAAAATCTTTGCTACATAATCGATTAAAAAATTCATTATTTTAGACCATTTTCATTGCAATAGAGCGGGCATTTGGGTACCTCTTAGAATGATATATTGTTCACGGGATTATTGGTATTTTGGTCCATTAAGTATATCCTATTTGGTTTTTGCGCCTTTAACAAATTGGGATTTAATTTTAGTCCGTTAATTTTTTAAAATTTTGGACATTTAGTCAGATTTTGTCGTAGCACGGCCAAATTAGCTGATGTGGAACCGAGATTGTGGTTTTATTTAATTTTCCTTCTCTTTTTCTTTTTTACGCCAAATAGCTTCCTAATAACGCCACATCACAATCCAAATAAGTTAAAATTGGAGGGAAAACCCATATCATTTCCCTCCATTTTGTTGAATACCAAAAGGGATTTTATGAGAAAACAAAAAACAGAGTATAACATACTCTACTTTCTTCCACACAATATGTAGAGGACGCACAAAGAAATATGTCGGGTGTTGAAGATCCATGAGACTGTACTTGCCGGAAGAAGGCGTTCAAGTGGACGTTGTGGACCGATGACAACCCAAGTCGCCATTTTCATGCTTTGTGTAGGGTTTCTAGTCATGTTGGTAAATGGTGGGGGGCACAATATCAGACAGATGTGAGTTGTGCCTAATTTTGTTAATTTTCTTGATCTCAAATGTTTTTTATGTAATCTGCACTATATTAATGTTAAAGATGTATATATTATCTTTAGGCAATGTGTTCTTGCTGCCTTTGTTGTACCTATGGATCCATAAAATGTGCAGAGGCTATACAGTGCATCCAAATGAAATGCAGTGTAGAATTTTGACAAGATTGTGAGGAGTTGTGCACAAGTTTAAATTGTGTTGAAGAGTTGTCTACAAGTTTACATTGTGTTAAAGCGTTGTGCACAAGTTTACTAGTTTATTGTAAGAGATTAATGTAACAAGACTAGAGAACGCAATGACAAGGTAATGACATAAGGAGATCTTTGCATTGTGAACAAACTTACATTTTTCTCTTGTCATAATAACAAAACATAACTTATGTGGCCAAGTCCGCCCTGGCCACGTACGCGCCTCCTCAGCCTACGCGTCGGATCCAGGTCAGCACATGCCGCCATCTCCCTATCGCCGCGTGTCAGGCCTATCCCGATCAGGCCCATGGTCTTTTTCTTGACGGCCTTGTTCGGCCAGGTTTCACCACGCCTCCTCGATGATTCGACATGTTCGATGTCCACAATATTTCATCCTCGACGGAGGTTCCTCCTCGAACAAGGAATGCACCCCACGCGCCCACTGCGCGTCATGGCGAATGCCCGTTACCAGCAACGGGATTGGGCCAACCTAATTCTGGTCCGGCCCACCTATTTTTTTTTTATTATTATAAATAGTACGGCGACACCAGCCATGGGGTAAGATACTTTTATTCGCTAATACACTGATTATTACTCGTTTACCACTCGCCCCTCTACCTGCTCGAATTCTGACTTGAGCGTCGGAGGGTCTTCGCCGGAGACACTTCCGGCTAGTCTCAAGTGTGCTCCATCCTTGCAGAATAGAACCCGACCAGCATTCAGATACTCCTACTCGGATCCACCTGACCGGACTCGAACACTTACTCCCAGATCGAAGTGACGTGTACCGCAGGCCAAAATCCGACCACATCATTTTGGCGCTAGAAGGAGGGCTTCTATTCGAGAAAGTGAGGAAATGGTAAACACACGAAGGACCGGAACAGAGTCAGGGGCCCTGCAAACCACCGCCCATCCTGCTCCCGAAACTCACGGCATCCCACCTCACGCTGTCCCGCAAGCCATCGGGCCAGCACCTACGCCTCCCGCCGGGCAGAACCTCGTCGTTCTGACGGTTGATCAGTTCAATACGCTCTTACACGAGATCAGGCGGATGAACCCAGTCCCCGCCCCGGCTGCCACCGCTGAAGACCCTCATCCGATGAGGGAGGAAATTCGCCCCCCGCGAGGTGTTCGGGCAACCGATGCCGAGCGGGATGACGCGCGGGTGCGCGAACGGATCCCCACGACAAGGGAGGTCCGCAGAGAGAGACGGCCCCCACCCCCTCGACTGGCGGAGGAAGTTGACGAATCCTCTGTGGGGGCATCCTCCGGTCATCCTGCACGGAGTCACAGAGAACGGTTGGAGGAAATCTCCCACCAGGCCACAGAGATCCAGCGGAGGATCGATGAGGTCCGCCGCGGCGAGAGATCCCGAGATGATGTTGGGGAACTTTCGCATCGGATGGAAGACCTTAACCGGAAGCTCGAGGAGGTATCTCACCGCTCCGGACAGGGATCGGCTCAACGATACTTTGTGCCGGACGAGGCAGACCCACTTAGCGCAGACCTTCAACGGGCCCGAGCTCCCAGAGGGGTCCGAATCCCGACCGACTTGCCCCTATACAATGGAGAAGCGGATCCCAAAGAACACCTAATACAATTCAAACACGCCATGCGCGTGCACATGATCGACAATTACTTCACCGCGAAGTTGCTGGTTACGACTTTTCAGGGAGTAGCCTTGCAATGGTACGTCCGCCAAGCCCCAGGTTCGGTCAGAAGCTTCGCCGATTTGGCGATAAAGTTCGTCAACCATTTCCAGACGAAAAGCCTAGCGAAGCTGCCCCCATCCCATTTGCATAAGATTCGGCAAAAGGAGGGTGAGTCTCTGAGGGACTTCTTTAACCGATTCAACACCGAGCTGCTCAAGGTCGAAAGCGTCCAGATGGACTTCCTCCTCGACGTAATCATGGGGGCCATCCGAAACCAAGCATGCTCGGACCATTTGGCCAAAAAGCGCCCTGCCACCATGGAGAAAGTCATGTCCATCGCTCAAAAATACATGAATGTTGAGGACATGAGGTTTAAAAGGAGGCCAGAGGTCGGGGAAATGAAAGAACGCCGACGAGACAATGATCTCACCCCATTGGTGATGTCAAGGAAAGAGATCTTCGCCACAATTAACGCCAGCGACCCGACGGTTTTCCGGAGGCCGAGGAAGATCCAGGACGAGGATGGAGCCCCTCCGAGAGGAATTAAGTATTGTGCGTTCCACAAGCAAGTGGGTAACCACGACACCGAGGGCTGCTACGCCCTCAAGAAGGAAATACAGCGCCTTATCGATATGGGCCGACCGGAGATCAAAAAATATGTGAAAAAGCAAGGACAGGTCACAAGAGTGACGGAAGCCGTCGACGCAACTCCTCGTCCCCCACGGACGATGAACAAGGTACACCGAGGAGGGCTAGATCTCGCTCTCCTTGAAGGGGCTACACGCCTTCGACTCAAACTGACAAACAGCCTGCCACACAGGACAACCTCCCGGTCAGGGGGATGATCCACACCATAGCGGGAGGCCCTAGTGGAGGAGACACTAAAAGTAGGAGAAGACAGGTGGAGAGGCGCCTCGACCAAGCTAGATACCGCATCGAGGAGCGCTACTACCACGAGAGGCTTCATGTCAATACCATATCAGAGGCAGCGACGCCGACGTCGGAGTCACTTGAATTCACCGACCGTGATCTTGCGCACATCCCGAAAACAGAAGGCCTGGGGATACCCCGGATTACCCAATGGTCATTAATTTGGACGTAGCCAACTACTCCGTGGCAAAGACCCTGATCGACAATGGGAGCTCCGCCAACATCATTTTCGCCAACACCTTCGCCAAGATGGACTTAGGAGGATACACGCTCTCCCCCGTGCAAACCCCTCTCGTCGGGTTTGGGGGTTCCGAGGTGGTCCCTCTCGGGATGATTCAACTCCCCACCTCGTTGGGGGAGGCCCCGAGGAGGAAGACTATGATGGTCCAGTATTTGATAGTTGATGCCACGTTTGCCTACAACATCATCCTCGGGCGACCCGCTCTTAATGCGTTTCGGGCGGTAGTGTCCACGTATCACTTGAAGATGAAGTTCCCCACGCCCGCGGGGGTCGGGCAAGTCACATATCGGATCCTGGACGCCTGGAAGTGTTACTCGGCCTCCGTCGAAGGGAAGAAGACTCCGGCACCCCGTCCAATCGAGGCAGCCGCCTCGCGGATGGACATCCCCGAGTCCTCCGAGATCGACCCGGCAAAGCGGAGGAGGCTCGAGGAAGAAAAAATGACGCCGGCAGAAGATTTCAAGACAATCCAGCTCGTAGAAGGTGACCCATCCAAGACCACCCGGATAGGATTGACCCTCGAGCCGCATCACGAGGTAATGTTGGTCGACTTCCTCCGAACAAATGCCGACGTCTTTGCTTGGAAGGCCTCTGATTTTCCAGGAATCGATCCCGAAGTCATTGTCCATCGTCTCAACACGGACCCATCGTTCAGGCCGGTGAGGCAGAAAAAGAGGATATTTTGTGAAGCTCGGAACCGAATCATCGAGGAGGAGGTCAACAAGCTCCTCGAGGCAGGCTACATTGTGGAGGTCCAGTTCACAGAATGGCTATGCAACGTGGTCGTCGTTGCCAAAGGCGATAGCCGATGGCGGATGTGCAACGACTTCACCGATCTCAACAAAGCCTGCCCCAAGGATCACTATCCCCTTCCTCGGATAGACCAACTCGTTGACTCAACGTCGGGGTGCGCGTTGATGAGCATGATGGACGCCTTCCAAGGCTACTACCAGATCTACATGGCCGAGGAGGATCGTGGGAAGACGTCGTTCGTCGTCTCGACGGGGACCTATTGCTTCCTCGTGATGCCCTTCGGGCTGAAAAACGCCGGAGCCACGTATCAGAGGCTCATGAATCTCATGTTCAAGGAGGAGATCGGGAGAAACCGTCGAAGTTTACGTCGACGACATGATAGTCCGCAGTGAGCGGGAGTCCGACCATCTCGGGCACCTGGCTCGAACATTTGAGATTCTAAGAAAATATGGCCTAAAACTCAATCCAAACAAGTGCACGTTCGGCGTCCGAGGAGGAAAGTTCCTCGGATACATTGTCAGCCATAGGGGGATCGAAGCCAACCCCTCGAAGATTCGTGCCATCCTCGACATTGAGCCGCCTGGCTCAGTGAAGGAAGTACAGAGGTTGGTAGGGCGAGTAATCGCCCTCAATCGGTTCATATCCCGCTCAGCGGACCGGAACCTCCCATTTTTTAAAGCACTAAGGAAGGTGCCGGATTGGAAATGGACGGAGGAATGCCAGCACGCGCTCCTCGAATTGAAAAGATACTTAACCGAGCCCCCTCTGCTGTCGAAACCAGTCCCGGGAAGACCCCTTTACGCCTACCTGGCGGTATCCCCAAATGCGGTCAGCTCGGTCCTAGTACACGTGGAGGATCGGGTTCACCGCCCGGTGTATTACCTCAGCAAGCTCCTACAAGGTCCTGAACGGAACTACTTGACCATCGAGAAGCTCGCTCTCGCTTTGGTCCACTCCGCCCAGAAGTTAAGGCAATACTTCCAGGCCCACACCATCGTGGTCCTGACCAGTGAGCCGCTGAGGCAGATGTTGGCCAAACCCGATGTCTCCGGTCGGCTCGTGAAGTGGGCCGTCGAACTAGGCGAGTTAAATATCCAATTCCAACTGAGGACAGCGATTCATGCCCAGGTCCTGGCGGATTTCTTAGCGGAAGTGGCCCCGAGGGCGGAGACGGAGCCAAAAACACCGTGGACCCTCATGGTCGATGGGTCCTCCACGAGCTCAGGTGGGGGAGCCGGGGTTTATCTGCGGGATGAGTTGGGCAACGAGCTCGACTTCGCCATTCGCCTAGAATTCCCGGTTTCCAACAACGAGGCCGAGTACGAAGCCCTCGCCGCGGGGATGAAGATTGCCCTGGACAAGGGCGTGGACGAACTTGTCGCTTTGACCGACTCGCAGTTGGTGGCCGAGCAGGTCAATGGCAGTTACGATGCCCGGGAAGCATCGATGACGAAGTACCTCGAGGAGGTCAACAAGTTGAAGGAAAAGTTCGCCAAATTCTCTCTCGAGCAAATTCCCCGAACAGAAAATGAGAGGGCGGATCAATTGTCGAAGCTAGCTAGTTCGGTAAAAGGGACTAAAGAAAGAAGAATAACCATATTGAGTTCGCCAACACCTTTGACCGGGTCGGGGACGCGACAGTGCATACTCTCCGTCGAGCCCCCGGAGGACTGGATCGCAGAACTAATCGCCTATCTGAAGGACGGAATTCTCCCCGAGGGACCCGTCGAAGCCAAAAGACTCCGAAAACAGGCCTCCCGATACGCCCTCGACGGGCAGGGGCGCCTGTTTAGGAAAAGCTTTGATGGGCCCCCTCGACGGTGTTTGAACACACAGCAGGCCAGGGAAGTTATCGAAGAAATACACCAAGGGTGTTGCGGAAACCATACTGGGCCAAGGTCCTTGGCCAAAAAGGTATCACGGGCAGGGTTTTTCTGGCCTAATCTCGTGCAAGATTGTTTCGACTTCGTCCGAAGATGCCGAGCTTGCCAATTGCACGCCAACCTAGTCCACCAGCCTGCCGCTCTGATGGTGTACGTGGAGGTATCTTGGCCATTCGACCAATGGGGAATAGACATCCTCGGACCGTTCCCTCAAGCTCCCGGGCAAAGGAAATTCGTGATTGTTGCCGTTGAGTATTTCACAAAATGGGCCGAAGCGGAGGCCGTTGCGAAGATCACCGACTCGGTTGTCAAAATCTTCATCTGGAAAAACATCATCTGCCGCTTCGGACTCCCCAGGGTCGTCATTTCCGATAACGGAACCCAGTTCCAAAGTCATCGGGTGAGGGAATGGTGCAACAGCCTCAAAATCGAGCAGCGTTTCACCTCAGTAGGGAACCCTCAGGCAAACGGTCAAGTCGAAGTCACTAACCGAACAATTCTCCACGGACTCAAGACCGCCTTGTCCGGCGCACAACGTAATTGGGCCGACGAGCTCCCAGGAGTGCTTTGGGCATACCGGACCACTCCTCGGACTGCGACGGGCGACACCCCGTACGCCCTAGTTTATGGCTCCGACGCCGTTATACCTGCCGAAGTTTTGCACCCATCTGCTCGGGTTGCACACTTCGACGAGGTCGCCAACGTCGACGCTCGCCTGACCGAGCTCGACCTCGCCGAAGAAAGAAGGTGTGCCGCCCTTCGAAGGATGGACAACTTCCGGACATCTACTGCACGTGCTTACAATCGCCATGTCCGTCCCCGAACTTTCCAGATCGGGGACCTGGTCACCAAGAAGGCCGGGGTTTCTCACCCTGTGGGAAAGTTAGACCCTAAATGGGATGGTCCGTTCAAAGTGACCAAGATTTGCAAAAACAATGCCTATCGCCTCGAGGACATGTCGGGGAGAGAACTGCCCCGTCCTTGGAACGCCACGAACCTCAAACGGTTCTACGTATGATTAGATCGAGCGCAAATGGTCATGAGTGATCCGCCCACAAAATATTCATTCTCCTCGGAGTTTGTCATTTCTTTCTTTTGGAATAAATCGCAGTTTGTTATCGAATACTTTACGTATCAAACTTGATTCCCGTTTACCAAATTTTTCAAAGTTCAATTTTAAAATTATTATTCGAGCTCATGATTACTTATGAAATAAATAGCATGCTTCGATGAGAAAATGAAGATCATATTTCGAGAAGATCATATTTCGATAAGGAACTGTTCGTTGATAATAAAGGTTTACATCAGGTTGCAAAAAAAAAAAAAAAAAAAAAGAAAAATATATAAAATATACATGTTTGCGGGTATATGGCCCGATATGATTTCTTATGGCCTAAGCGCCATCTACCTCCTCGGCCACCTCCTCGATCGCCACCATCATGGCCTGGTCGGTCACGGCATCGACCACGCCCTTGTTCGCCGGGGCACTTGACGCCCCCACTTCGGGCGCTCCTTCGTCCACGATGATGGGATCATCGGGTTCCACGTCCGGAGAGAGAGGCTCCCCCAAGCGTTTATGCTCTTCGTTGCGGACCTGCCTCTCCACGATTGAAATTACCCGGGCAAACTCTGCGCCCTCATCCGCCGGCAAGGCCTCGCCGTCATCCCCCTCATCCTCCCCGGCATCGGTCAGATGGATGCCATACCCCTCCGTGGGAAAGTCTTGCGGGATAACGTTACGTGCCTTCAGCTGGTTGAAGGCTTTTTGGAATCCGAGGAGGGCGTCGTTCGCCCCGCGGAGGATCGTAGCATATTCGAACACAGGTCCTCGAACGAACCGCTTCACGGCCTCTCTCTCCCAGTCGGGGACCGAGGCCATCAGTTCGGTCCTCATCAAGCGGCGACCCCTCTCTTCGCCCTGCACGAAGGCCTCCTTGGCCTTCTTCTTCAGGAGGGTAACTTCTTGCTCCAGCAAGGACTCCCTGGTCTTGAAGTCCAGCTCGAGCTTCTCGAGCCGCTCCTCCAGGGCCTGAGTTTTCCCCCGCGCCGTGGCGATCTCCCGTTGAGCGACTTGATTTTTCTGTCGCTCTTCTTCCAAATCCGCCTGGAGGCTGCTTCCTCGAGCCTCCCGCTCGGCTTTATCACAACGCGCCCGGCTGACCTCCAGCCGACGAAGACCGTGGAACACCCTTTGCTGGAGAGTGTTCATGTCCTGGGCGATGCTCAGGGCCAGCTCCGCATCATCGAGCTCGGAGAGGGTGACCTGATCGGCTTTAAAAACGGTGTTTTGGAAACTCCTCATCGCCAACTTTTTGCTCGTCCCTCCGAGGATACTACGGTCAGAGAGGTCGCTATATTTGGGGCCGAAGCGGGGTTCCGGGGCGTCCGGGTAGTTTAACACCTCCAGCTCTTCCGATGAATACCCGGAGCCATCCGCCGGCCGCTTGCCTTTGGCCGATTTCGAGGCGGGCTTCGGAGCAGGCCCCGTTGGCCTCGTCGGTGGCGTGGAGTCCGGGGCTTTCCTCTTCCGGACAAGAGGGGTCTCCCCACATCGGGGATGTCCCCCGACTAGGGCCTTGGGTGGTAATGCTGCCCTGCCCCGATCTCCTCGGAGCACTAGCGGTGGGCTCTATGGCGCGGGCCTCCTATGGTGGGGGGGGCCGGTCTCCTCCTCCCTCCGGCTACCTTAGAGCATCAAGTTCATTCCGCGTTCCATTTTCTAATACGCTGAGATCTGCAGAATTGCCCAAACAAACCGATTAGAAGATAATCGAGTCTAAAGACATGAATATTCGAGTAAAAACATGCAATAAACAATACCAAAAGTAACATGATCGATATCAAGTCTGGCCGGCGAGGAGCCCGGCTTTTACTAGGAAGCGTTCCTGGGTGAGGAAGTGGGGCTCAATAAGCCCAGGGCCTTCTGGCTGAGCACCCACTCCTGTCCACTACTCTATCCCAGCCCTGGCCAGGAGAGCTTCTCGCCTCCGGGTATGCACCCCTCCTCACCGGCCATGGGTCATCGGATTGTATGTTAGCACCATTCTGCTTCCAGTCCGCCCCGTAGGACGATATGAAGCTGTTTCGATCAGCTTTCTTCCATTCTTGGCACTAACGAAAAAGCAGTTAAATTCATCATCGGGGGAGGACTGCTCGAGTGGTTAACTTGGTATAGATCAGAGAAGTTGGCCACAGTGGGAGAGTGTGCCCGGGGTTACAGCGACAAAAAACAACGAAAGCAAACTCGAGGGTATGAGTCGGGCTCAGCTGAATCGGGCTTATATTCAACCGATTTAGGCTGGTGGAAATGAGGCCGGGATCGGAAATCTAAGCCCGTTTTCGACGTGAGCGTAGTGAATGGGGATGCACCCTCGGGGGGGTTCGTAATGGAATCCTCCCTGCTCGGCCAGATGACCCCAAACTTGCCTCGGATGTAGTGGTTCATTATCTTCTTTACGTCCCGATCGGTGTTATTCGCTATGATGTTTCCCCAACTCACCGTGGTCTGGTTCCCGGCGATGGCCTTTCTCCTCCCCCGAAGAGGCTCTGACCGGATGGGCCCGCTTCTTCGGAAACGGACCTCCACGAGGGGACATCACGTCGGGCACGTCGCCCATCGGAAGAAGTGCTCACCCCCCTCTCGCCTCCATGCGCCTCCTCATCTCCTCAACCTGCTCGGGCTCTTACCACCCCCTCGGGGCGATTGGTGCTCGCCTCGCCGGGGCAAAGAGATGATGCCCTCAAAAAAGAGGCTTCTGCCTCCACGGAGATTGACAGATTTACATCGCTTATCCCCCTTCGATCGGGGACTCTACTACCATACTATTTTGACTATACGAGCTATCTATGGCATGGCTCATATCTAGGGATTGTTTATCTAACGAAAATGAAGAGCAAGAAAGAAAACAGTTCGGAGAAAGGGGAATACCTGGTTTGACTGGTCGAAAGGAGAGTTTGTCTGCTCGAAACGGTTTTCGTGCGCTCGGTGCTCCAGATTATGCTCGGAATGAAACTTCAGCTCGATTGTAAATGACGCGACCCGTAGTCACGCCGGAGCCCCTATTTATAGGGCGGTTTAAAAATATTCCTCGGGAAAGTCCAAGAGTCGCCAGCATTATTACCAACGGTCACATCCCAACGGTCAATTTTTGAAATTACCGCCAATACCTGATCGGTAATTTCTGAGCGAAGTCGTAGGCGCTACCTCCTCGAACAGTCCCCGGTCTGCCCCGTATCACGAGGATCGGTCAGACCAAGAACTGGGGGGGCTAATGATGTGGCCAAGTCCGCCCTGGCACGTACGCGCTCCTCAGCCTACGCGTCGCGACCAGGTCAGCCATGCGCCATCTCCCTATCGCCGCGTGTCAGGGCCTATACCGATCAGGCCCATGGTCTTTTTCTTGACGGCCTTGTATCGGCCAGGTTTCACCACGCCTCCTCGATGATCGACATGTTCGATGTCCACAATATTTCATCCTCGAG